>JAPKID020001211.1:0-15302 GCA_026931265.2 Tropidonophis doriae
AATATTTTCTACTACCATATGTACCCTTACCTTAAGAAAAAATTGTAAAACTAATAAAACTTTTTGATTATAAAAGAAGTGGCATTATTGTGTGTTCTGTTACACAAGCTCTTAGGTTCAATTACACATACTGTGTGACAAGAAAAGCTAGTGTTTTGCAGAGAAAAATGGTGATTCAGAGAGCTTATTGACAAGCATACTGCATCTGTTAGTATCTCCTTAAATGCATATATTCATGGTTTCATGTGGCTGCAGCTAGGAGAATGCATAAATAACAGAATAACTAATAGTAATATATGGAAATACAATTGTATCAGCTACTTGTTTGCCATTTTATTTGTCCATCTGAACATTGAAGGACAGTTTACTTTTGGACTCTTTTACAAGAGGTTTTGCAAGGTATAATCCAGGAGGCAGATTTTCTCTATAGTAGCCTCTGGATGCATATTTGGTCTATTTCTGTGCTTTGCAAAAGTCTAAAACCATCAAAATCAAGTATGCCTTGGATTTAAGGAGGATAATCTTCATCATTAATTTCACTGCTGTGGTACTGTATTGTTCTGTTTTGTTTACAACAATATACATTGTTGATTTTTGTGCTTTAGTAGAATTGACAATGAAATCTTTGTGTTAAATAGAAAAACAGAAAAGTGTGCAACTTTTCTGAACTGAACCTGGCTTTTGAATGCCATGCTGAGAGTTGTGTTCTATAGAGTAATAAGCTGGGAGATAATAATTTATTTTCATTTTATTTACATTGAATTAAAATGAAATAGAATTAGTATGATAGGTTTCCACAATATATTTAACAATTGCCCTCTTATACCATATTTAAAATGGTAAACTTGGTAAACTTTGGGGAGAAATTTATGCTTTTGGATTATGATGCTGAGAACCTCACTTGGAATTTATTTATTAAATATATATGCTGCCCCTTACAAAAACACAATCATTCAAACATTAAATAAGTAAAAACACGCTGCTTACTGAAGTACTAATAAGGAAGCTAAAGTTTAGCTATTATGGATACGAGATTATGAAACCTAGAAAAATCAAAAGCAATCTTAAATCATCAGAAGACAAAGCGATTCAATACTGTCATTAAAGAGATAAGTATAAATTTATAAAAAGTTGGGGAAGTAGTTACTGAGAGATAATCCTTGCAAATGATGTCCTTCAGGTTATAAAATATTGGAAGTGACTCTATACACAATTATTGTAAGGTTCTACAGGCTGCACACAAGTCTTTTGGAGACCTCTGTAGCTACAAATGCCTAAATCTAGTGTGGATGCCCAATTAAATAAAGGGAGATATTAATTTTTAAAAAATCACTTCTAATTATTTATTCTGATACAAAAAATGTATCTCAAATGGCTTTATGACACCCACAAGTCCAAGCTGGGAAAATGGTTATAGGACATTCTGTATATGTCCTTTTGAAATAATAGTTAAGTACATTCATGTAACCTGTACTATTTTTTTTGCTGTGTTCCTATATTTTTTTATCTTCAAAAAAGCCCCCTACAGTAACACTTACAATTAGATTCTGAAAAATATTCTGGCAACTTTTCATGTTTTAAAATTTTGTAGGCACTATTATATCTTGGTTCTAAATAAACAAGACATAGTTCTGCTTGCTTAGTTCATTTTTCATCAAAATTAAATTGAAAGGCAATTCCCCTTCTCCTCACTAAATTATCATCAGATATCCTTGTTTCTACTTCTAAAATTGAAAGATCTTTACAATTTCTTGCCAATAGTATTGTTATTTGCTTTGTTGACGCTGTTAGATCTGTTTAGTTGTTTCTTCGGTTCTTCTATGATTTTAACATGCTGTTTTTGTTTAGTTCAGCCATTTATTTAGCCCTCATTGCTTTACGCAATATATATTTTAGTTCTGTTAAAAAAATAGCATGTGGGATCAAAATTCAAACTCCAAAAAAATATTCTGTGAAGTATTTTTGAGTAGACATGTATAGAATTGCCCAGTGTAATCATAAAATATCTGTATGATTTTACTACATTGAAAGGGAGGAATATGCTTATTATGAAAAATGAATTTCCCGTCAACTCTGCCATATTACTTAGAAGTTAAACCTGAAAAACTTGGTAAAGCAGTCTAACATTTGATGACAGTGCACTGCAGCTACAAATCCTGATAACGGACAAAGATTATTACACATCTTACATAAGTTTAAAAAGCGAGTCATGGTTAAGAAAACAATCAAGTAGTGAGATGGCAAGTACTTTTTCCATATTAAACATTGCAAAGCCTTGGTTTAAATCAGTGGTTCCCAAACTTTTTCAGTCCACCGCCCCCTTGGTGCTACAAACTAATCCTCAGTGCCCTCCACCCAGTGGTGGAATTCCAATTTTTTACGACTGGTTCTGTGGGTGTGGCTTGGTAGGCATGGCTGGGGAGTCATGTGACTGGGTGGTTTGCATGATGCAAGGAAGATAGTAACAATAAAATTCAAAACTGTAACAATTTATTCAAAATTCAATTTAAAAACGTTTGTAGTTAATGTTAATTCAACATTATGCGTGTGTTAATGCGGCACCCAGCTGAGGTGCTCCGAGCAGAGGGGGAGGTGCTGACAGGGGCTTTGGTGGCTTTATTAGCCGCAGCGCTGGGCACAAGCGGCTAGGAGTGGCCGCCCACAAAGGACCTCCCAGCTATTAGAAATCATTGCATGCAGTTTAAAACTGCTGTGTGGTGATTTCTAGCGACGTGTGCGACCGTGCAGCCATGTACTTAAAGGGAACATAAGCCACCTCTAGCATTCCTCTGCCGCCCCCCCCCCCTTCCTGGCTCTTACTGCCCTCTGCCAGCTGCCTTACCTCTTACTGCTCCCCTAAGTGATCCCACCGCCCCCCAGGGGGCAGTATCGCCCACTTTGGGAACGACTGGTTTAAATGGTGCCTGATTATTTCATCCCTCCCACTCTTCTTACCAAGGGCCATTCTAATGCAAACCCAACTTTATTTTGCCATTTATGATATAATTATGCAACTTCCCTCCAGTGCCTATGGTACAGTATGGTGTGCCACAAGCAGAGAAAATTATTTTGCTGCTATTTCTCATCTCTCTTAAAATTTTATTATATACCTTCCTTAGTTAAGAAAAATGCAAGTTTGTAAAAAAAAAAAGTACCATAAATCAAACATTATTTGATTTTAATTAGTTTAATCCAGTATGCCCTAATAAAAAAAAATACAACTTCATCTTGTGATACATTTTTGATCCCTTGCGAAGCTGTTCAGCGATTATGGGACTGAAGTTCAAAACCTCCAAATTACAAATTGTCCATCCTTGATGTATATATTTGCTGTCCTCATGCAACAAAAACAGAGGTGGTATTCAGCAGGTTCTGACCAGTTCCGAAGAACCGGAAGCTGAAATTTTGAGTAGTTTGGAGAACAGGTAAAATACCACCTCTGACTGACCCCACTCCCAACTATTCTCTGCCTTCCAAGTCCCAGCTGATCGGGAGAAAATGAGGATTTTGCAGTAACCTTCCGTGGGGAGGGGAATGGAGATTTTACAGTATCATTCGCCTGCCACATCCACCAAGCCACACCTACAGAACCGGTAGTAAAATTTTTTGAATCCTACTACTGAACAAATAGGGAAGTATAATTCTTGAAGTGCCATCTTTTCTAAGCATCTCTATTCACATTTACCATTGTTCCATATGTTCAAGGCCTCTGGCACATAGTAGGGAGGGGTAAATTACATAAAATAATACCTTTCCTTTAAATAGAAAACATTAAATATTCAATTTACTTGTTAATAATAGAGAAAGCATTTAACCCCCAAGTTCAAAGTAAATGAAAAGTTTTCCTTTGAAAGAAAATTAAAGTAACAGCCAAATTAAGGTTTGCTTGCACTATTTTTTTCTTGGAATGTAAGAACACAAGAACATAGACGATGGAAATGCTTGTCTAGTTCTACTGTGGCTAAGGATACTTAAAGGAAGCCCAGAGGCAGGGTGTTCTAATAACCACATTCCTCATAACTGGTATTATAAAGCAGACTGTTCAGCTACTGAAAATAAGCTATGGCTATTATAATTCAGAAACCTCCCTGGATAATAAGCCCAATCGGGCTTTTAGTGCATGCACTAAAATAAGCCCTCCCCTAAAATATTTAAACGCATACACAGCCGGTCCCCGCCATTTCCTGGGGGGGAAGGGGGAACATGCCCCATGTGCCCCACATGTATCTGCGATCCACACAGAATGGCCCTAGCTACCATGCCCCTTCTCTTAGTGTTGGTAGCAAAAAGAGCGGCAGGCCCAGTGACACTAGGGCTGGCAAGGGTGTGCTAGAAATAGAAATAGAACTTCTGGTCCTTTCTGGATCAGCTGATCCATGGGCCGCAGGCCAAATTTAAGGGGCCTCCTGCACCTCAAAAACAATAAGACCTCCCTGAAAATAAGGCCATTTCGGGGGTAAAAAAATTAAGACCGTCTTATTTTCAGGGAAACAAGGTAAGTGCATAAAAACTAGTTTATGTAGTATTCACTGACAGAAAGGCAAAGAAAGAAATAGCTGAATGAAAAAAGAGGAAGCTGGATTTATATTAACAAAAGATAAGAATATCATCTCAGAAATAGGTCAGAAAAGAAAGTATGGTCCTGTTTTCATCTTTTTAAGTCCAGGTATATATAGCGTAATATCTTTCAGCTGAATTGAAAAGGTACAATCCTGTTAAAATTGAAGTCAGCAAACTACCTCCGGCTAGATTTGATGGGTGAAACCAGTGGCAATAATGAACATAGCTGAATAGAACCTGGAAGTGCAATCACATTTGTTTTTATTCTGAATCAAGATCTGTAAATGTTCTGGTTTTCTGCATCTGACGTATTTGTACCTCTCACTCTTTAACAGGTTCAATGAAGGGACTAAAAATAAACGTTCCAGTGCTAATGCCAAAAATATTCATCCAATTGATATCCGTGTTTCAGAAACACTTGATAGAATTCTTAGAGTCTTGTACTATACTTATCCTTACACTTGCTTTAAAAGCATTCTGATTCTTCTTGGTTAATTTTACAGAACAAAAATATTGAACTATTCTGTCAGCTGAAAAAAAACATACTTGTGGTAAATTCTTCACTCTGCATAAAACAAATCAGACAGCTTTAAGATCTATATTACACAAAATTCACATAAAATTTTAATGTGCTTTGGCAAACTAACTATTCTGATTTGTTTGCACACAGTACTAACATATGGCATGCAATTCCTGAGCCATTGGGGTTCTGCTAACAAAATTTAACAGCAAATAACCAGAATACAATGTCTACAATTTTCAGTGGAAATAAAAACAAACACAGTCTTTGGATAGACTTATTATACCTTAAACAGCTAATACATAAATCTAAAAAAAAGCAATCTAAAAAGTGTTCTACATAAATACATGATAAAATTACTTTACTATGCCCACTCAACATCAAACGTAAGAAAAAAAAATCTCCAGCTGTAGAATGGTTGGCCGTCCCCACCATTATAAACATACTGTACAAATTATGATGTCTGGTTCAAATATCAAAGTAAAGCTTAGTAAAGAAGCCAAAGCCACATTATTGAATGGAGAAGCATTCAAGTTTTTGTAATATCTTTGAAATTAATCCTTGCTTAATAAAAGCAGCTTTCTAAAATTGTTCTTTGGCAGAGATTTGCTGTTAGGGAACCAAGAACTAGAATAGATAAATAATTCATTTCTTCAGGACTGAATGTAGAGCAAGATGCTGCATCTCCCCTCTCCTTAGTACTTAGTGTACATGTAAATTTTATTTATTTTAGGGACGCAAGCACTATAATGTTTCTAACAATTAATCAGAAACACATAAGCAAAGAATCCCTAACAATATAGCTATATTTTACTTAGCGAAAACAGTATATACATTTCAAATAAAATGACGGGGTATGATGATGTGGGAGAGATTTTGCCCCTGGGATCATTCACTACTGAATATTGCAAATGGCACCTTACAAGAACTGATAAAATGTATTTGGCAAAAACATTCTGAACTTGATCAGGAGGCCTTAAAACTGAATTCCAGGGGGCTGGAAATAAAATCCCTGAAGTAAGAGTTTCATATATAGACTTTCACACTGTAGAAGGATTAGGGAATGTGGCTGTAAAGTTGTCTGTTAAGCCTCTTAAGAAAAAAGCAGAAAAAATATTGGCTTCATTAGCTTTATTATCTAAGCACTAATAATAAGTGTAGGGGGAATAAACTTGATTTGCTGGCAAAGGAAACTATAACTGTAATAGATTAACATAGGTAAACTGTAAAGCATGAAACTTATAGAAAATTCCTAATTTGTCTTGCTGACATTTTCTTTTATCAGCTGGGAAGACTTACGCAGTCTTTTTATTTGCAGCTAGCCATGGCACAAAGATGCCCTGTGATGTCTTTTTCTGCTCTGACCTAAACAACACTGCTGTCACCTCAGTCCGTGAATGAGACAGGCATAAATTATCCTTAGCTGTACAGGGATTAAAAAGCAATGTTTGCCTCTGGAATTGACAGCATCCAGTAACAGTCGCAAGGTGTGTGATACCTGTTACGCTTCTCTGCTAATTACATGCAGGGCTAAGTCAACGACCAATAATGGTGTTTACTGGCCATTTCAGGCTGATGCAAGTATGTCACCTTTTCTTCCAAGTCTTGGTTAGCCTGATCAGTCGTTTTGTTCTTGTCTTTCCAAAGTGCTAAACAGCAATTTTGTGCCAGTGGCTATTGGAACTGTTCCATAGCTAACCAGCCAACAGTGCTGTAAATGATTCTACATTTTCACCAGGTTAGTGAAACACTGAACTAGAGTAATGAAGATGGGCCCATCCTCCTGTTGTTTCCTGGCAGAGGAACCTAGAAATGGCTTTTGTTGCCCATGCAAAGAAAGAAAGAGAGAGAAGAGAAACACTGCATGGGACTCAGTTCCCTGAATTCAACTGCTTTAAAATTATTTAGCTGGGATTACAACAGATTGGAGATAAGACAACATGATGGAATCTAGAGATGAGCAGGTAGAACCCAGCAAAAATCCAGCTCTGCCATAGTGATGATTAAGGAATGATTTCTTCCTAGCTGATTACATGCAGAAGAGGAAGAACAGTAAAATCAGAGAATTCAGTTGCTTTGCTTATGCGACACGACATACACAATAAAGATGGCAACGTTTTTCAGTGAGTCAGGTTATAAAGATAGGCTGTGGGGGCAGCATTTTTCATGCTTTTCTAATTTTCTGCCAATTCAAGGATGGTTGGATAGCACTTTAAAGTGGAAAAAGTTGGAAATGCCTTTAAATGATTAAGAGGGAAAGTTGGGAGAAATTGATAATATAGTACTGGAGTTACCAATTTTAAAGGAAAACAAAGTTAACATGCATATAGCTAGACAATAAAAGAAACCGGATTCTGATTTATTTATTCCTCTATTTAGACGATTTATATGGCAACCCATCTTAAGCAACTAGTTAACTCACAATAATAAAACCAATAAATGAAACAATAATAGCAGTGACAAAAATGAAACAAAAATCCTGTGCTGTAACTGCCCCCACTTGGGATGCTCCACAGCATGCTTAGCTGGCCTCCTTCCATATTTTCTACCTATGCAATCCCAGCATCTCAGTAAAAACCAGGTCTTAATGGCCTTCAGAAAAGCTAGAAAGCTAGATGTCCTACACCTTGGTAGGACGGTATTTCACGAGATATGGGTAGCTAAAAAAAGACATATTTTGAAAGTACCAATAAGTGGCAAGATTTAAGGGAGCCATCCTGGAGGACCTATCTAATTGATATCTAATTGATCTAATGTGATGGGCAGATAGTCTTAGGGAGAGGCAGTCCCACTAATAATCAGGTCCTGTGCCATGTAAGTGACAACCAATATCCTGAATTTCACCTGGAAGAAAATGGAGCCAGTGCAGCTTGCACAATAAAGGTGTGACATGGGTAGCCCTGAAACTGATAATAACAATTAGGATTTTGTGGTATGAAAAGATAAATGGGTTTTCTTTAAAAAAGTTCAGCTACATACAACAGCAGTATAAAAAGAAATTGGAAGACAATGGAAGAGGAAAAGGTGATTAAAAAAAGCTTGGTGGAGGTTTGAAAATAAACAAAAGGTGGAAAAAAAGAACAAATAACCAAGAAAAAGTACAGAAGAGTATATTGGAAGCTATATATGACATATATGAAGTCAAGAAGCTAAAGCTCAGAATTAGCTGAGGTTAAAAGCAACAAAATGCACCAGGTACCAAAAAAAGCACAGAACTATTGAACTACTAGTCTGGCACAAAGCTCTCCCAAAACAGATTATGTAGGAAATTGTAAAGAATGTGATGAAAGGAGCAGATCAATCATTTAATAATTAATAATCAATTAATAATTACTGGGCCTGTTTATAGTGTGTTTGTGAAAATGAAGTGGTAATTGTTTTTAAGTTAAATTATGAATTAACCAAATGATATGGCTACCAAAAAATGCCAATACAATTTTAAATGGCTTCAATTGAAGTACAATTTCAAAATTAAGGAAAGCAATTCTTCCAATTTAAAATAAATTGATCAAGTATCACGTTCTAAGCACAGTTTAAGAAGGATGCAAATGAAATGGAACAGGTTTATAGAAAGGCAACAAGGAAGATCAAGCAACTAGAAACTAAATCATGAGAAGAGAGATTGAAGGAATTGGAACTGATTAGTTTTGAGAAAACAAGCCTAAAAGTAGATAACAATCTTTTAAGTAGCGGAAAGGAAAAGAAGCAAAGGATTTATACAATCCAAAGGGAAACCAGAATATGCTGAAAAAAGATCACACTAAGGAAGATGAATGAAGATCTATTCTGCATAGTTCCAGAATATAGAATAATGGATTTAAATTATAGAATGGCAGATAACAACTAGGGTTTTTTTGGGGGGGGGAGGGGGAATTTCGATAGTAAAAACAAATTAATAATGGAACCAATTGCCCAGAAAGGTAGTGCATTCACGTTCAGTAGATATATTCAAGTAAAGACTATACAGCTATTTGTTAGAAATGTTTTCATTTGGATTGAATTTAATGGCCAAATAGTGCATTCCAATTATATGATTTTATGGTTTGACACAATCTCTATTTTTCACCGCCTCGAGTCCCTTCGGGGAGAGAGAGTGGTTTATAAATTTATTATGATTATGATTATGATTATTGTTGTTGTTGTTATTATTATTATTTTCCTCACTGAATTCCAAAGTCCAGAGCCTTCCCTTGACAAATAAGTTTCTACTTATTTGTCACAGTACCTTGTGGAGAGGGGGCGAGATATAAATATAATAAACCTAAACCTACAAATAATTATTTGTATGATTTATTTGCCCATTATTTTGTTTGTTTGTTTTTTAAATATTCCCTATTGCCTTTACTGTTGCCAAGTCAGGGTGGAAAGAAAGCACCAGAAGAAAGCTTAAGATGGAGGAAAAGACAACAATTTCGTTTTCCTACTATGAGTCTATAGATCCCGATAATGGAAATACAAGAGAAATGTGTGAAGCCTTTAAAATATAAAGAATGCCAGCAGCAAAATTTAAGGAAAGTAAATGGGCTGATCAGCAACCAAGAAATCCAGAGGTTAATTTTTTTAAAAAATTTCTTAAAGGAAAGGTATCAAGGCAACTGGGAAGGAAGGGTTTTTACCATGCGAGTTTTAAGCTGACTGTGAAGCAAGGTGTGGGAGTTAGCTACGGAAGGGAGTTAGCTGACTCAGGTATCAAGACAGTACCTTCCTTGCTATGTAATCTACAGGTGCAGATTGGGGTGGGGTTGGAGAAAGGTAAAAGGAAAGGCGTTCCTCCCCTCGAGAATCGGGCTCTGGCGGTGGACACCTGTACAATTCCTGTTTTCACTTACCCATGTTGTATCCATAGGGAGATTCAGTGGCTCCATCCTCCAGGCTAGCTAGTATCTCTCCTTTGCCCACGTCGCTGTCCCCCACCAGGAGGAATTTTAGAAGAAAGTCATAAGCTTTCACAGGGCTGCCCACGTGGTTCATTTTCTCAAAAAACACCACCACCACCACCACCACCGTCTCTGCGGAGAATCAGCTCCCAGCGCCCACGAGGGGCTCCGAGCCACCAGTTGTGCCACCGAGGACCGAGGAGGACGAGCAGCAGCAGCAGCAGCAGCAGTTCGCGAGCAAAGGCATGTTCGAGCCCACCCTGCGGAGGAGTCCCGACGGGCTGCCGATATCACGACCCCTACAAGCTTGGGTAAGAAGTGGCGGGGGAGAAGAACTGGACGAGGCGGAGGCGTCTTCTCACGGGGACGGCGGCGGGAGGCAAGACCCAGAGGGCTTCGACGGGCGTCCTCCGGACCGAGACAAGGGCGGGCGAATGTCCGGCGGCGCCATCGAGGGGGTAGCTCCCCCGAAATTGGCTGCGCAGGTTTGACTCGCGCTGCCCGTAGCGACGGGAGTCGTGCCCAGAAGCCGCCGCGCTGCTCTAGGCGCACCGAAATTGGAGAAGGGAGGAAAGACCGCTCATGACAGCGGACGAGCAGCGCTGAGAGAAGCCGCCACCGAGGGAGACTGCGAAGCCTTCGCGTGGGGCGCCGTCGTGTTCCCGAAGACGGCAGCTGGCTCCCCCGCCTGCTGTCGCAGTAGCTCTGGCTGTTGTTGTTGCTACAACCTGAGCGCAGCTCTGTCAGACTGTCCCGACCAATTTTCACCCCTTGCTCCGATTGGAGCACGGGTTCCGTGGCCGCGCCCACTGCCTCTGCTATTGGTACAGCGGGAGCTCAGAATCCCGAGTTCTGTTGTTATTGGTGAGCACGGATCCACCCCTCGAGGCCCCACAGTTCAGTTGCTGGGGTACTTCTTACTCAGGATTGGTTGGCAGGTCTATCTGTCACAGGGTGAGAGATGCGGAACGGGGGAGTTTACACTTCGGAGGACGAGGCATGTGTTGTGAAAAAAGGTAGACGAACGTGGTTTGTGGCTCCGTCCGATTCGAACTTCAAGGTGTTGTCAATACGTCTGTCCTGCCTCCGGATTCAGCATAATAGAGAGTACGATGAACAGGGATAAAGAAATGTACAATGCTCCCGGGATTTTAGATTAGCAAGTGTGAGCTGTAAATCTTGTTTTATAACCGTCGAGTTTTGCACACTTCATGTAGCCTTTGATCATATCGTGTAAAGACAGTTCTGAGTGGAGTCATATGTCGTTTAACAGTCTTATTTAATAGTTACTGGATCAAATAAAAATTTTAGCTTCTTGACCTTCAAGCGAATTGAACAATTACTTACATATAACTCTTAAGCATTACAATACTGTGGGAAGCTCCTTTCCTAGAAGAATGTTTTGAGGAATACTAAAAAGACAGAATATTATATTTTCCTGGATGAGAAATGGAAAAACATTTTTTAAACGGAGAAAGCGGTCCCCACCTTTCTTAATAGCAATCAGATGTCAGCACTTAATAGATAAAGAGGTAAATAGCTTTATTCATAAGCAAATTCCGTCACCCAAGAACCAAAACAGGAGGAAAGCCATTAAGACAAATTAAGAATTAACCAACACCCTTTCAAACAAGCTGCTTCATTGCATCACCCTCAGAAACTTCAATCAAACTTAATTCAAACAAACAACCCCTACATAGCACCATGGGAGTCTGACAATAGCCAATAGAATACATGTTATTGCACAGGAACAGGAAGTTCAAATGCAAAGCCCAAGAAAAGCTACAAAAGCCACCCACTCTCAACTCCATCTGGTCAGCAACCCAGAACTCATGTGGTTTGGCTTCATCATTAAACTATCTTTCCAATCAGCGTCCATGTTTCCAGTATCTTTCTCCCAGTTTGAAACTGAACCAAATGAATATTTCTTTCCCACAATACCATAATATAGATTTTAAAAATAATTTGTCTGTAATAGGGAAACTTCATAAAATAATGTAGGGGACGATGACTAATGGTATTTCATTGGTTGGGTTAATATGCTAGGCTGGTATTTCAAAGGTGTTTTTTTCCCCAAGAGCAATTGCACTTCTTCAGAATGAAGAAATTTCTTGGACGAGAAGCAACACTTCAAACAAAAACAAAGAAAGTCCAGTGGCCTTTGGAAAAAGCACCTTTGTGACAATCGACCTGGATGGCTGAGATTCTCCATAGACTAGGCTGATATAAAATGAACTATAATAATGAGCCAGGGCATTAGAGGAGGACCAGAGAGAAGATTGCAGTAGTCAAAACACAAGGTAATGATCTAGCATTAATCAGTACTGCAGCCGGAACTGGTATAGGAGAGAAGTATTTTCAACACAGTAAAGCAGCAGCTAGATGTAATTGAATGAAGGTGGGAATGAGAATGAGAAACAGTAAAAGACACCAAATCAGAGGTAGGTTGCCACCAGTTTGCATTGGTTCGGGTGAACCGGTAGTGGCAATTGGAACTGGATTGCTGAACCGGTAGGGATGGCAGGCTCGCCATGTCCCTAAACCGGTCCCCCTGGTCCCCTGCTGTTGCTGGCATGTTTTCTTGTTCTTTTATAATATTCTGCGCATTCACAGAACAATTTACAGACAACTGTTCATGCGCAAGTAATGCAGGGCTGGCGTTGTGAGCGAACGAAGCGAACCAGCAGTAATACTGGCAGCAACCCTCCCCTGCACCAAATTTATGCTATATATCAACAGGGTGAACAGTAATGTCCATAGACATGGTAAGAGATCAAAAGGGAAAGGTGCTCCTGGATATAGACGTTAAACTTCCAGATGAAATATCAGACAGGAACAGAGAGATTGCAGCTATAAATATTTTGAGTTTTGGATTTATGAGAAAACTCACTTACATAAATTAGTTGATCTATTTTAACTGACCACTCAATTAACATTCATTCATTTAGCAACTGTTCGAAGTTACAATGACACTGAAACTGACTTATGATCATTTTTCACACTTATGTCCATTGCAGCATCCCCACGGTCATGTGACCAAAATTGGCAGCTTGCATGTATTTATGACAACTGCAATGTCCTGGGGTCATGTGATCAATTTTTCTGCGCTTCTGAAAAGCAAAGTCAATAGGAAACCAGATTACCTCAGCAACTGTGCTACTAACATAATAACTGAAGTGATTCATTTAACAACTGTGACAAGAAATGTCGTAAAATGGGGCAAAACTCACTTGTCTCACTTGCAACAAAAATTTGGGCTCAATTGTGGTAGTAAGTCAAGGATTACCCGTAGTCTAAAAACGTATCTATATATTAAAAATAAGTATTTTTATACAGTGGAATAATATAGAGAAATACATTTTTGAACAAACCTCCTTTACAAATGAACAAAAAATATTTCAAAAAGTACCCCTGAGCTAGGCCTCAACGAAACAGAAACACCAAAAAAAAACTAAAATATTTGAGAATAAACATATACCAAAAGGCATTTTAAGAGATACTTTTCTGTTTACTCATCTAAAACTGTCGAATTAAAGCCAGCAGATACCAATTACCTTTTCTTCAATTCTCAGCTGCTGTCTTTTTTTAAAGCTGGTATGTATATATTAACTAGTGAGTCACAAATAATTTCAGCCTAGGAAATCAGCTGTTGTACAGAAATAAACTCTAATTAAACAGCAGGTTGACCAATTAGGATATCTTTGGAACATTACTGTGCACTAGAAAGACATCCTTATTAGGAAAAGAGAAGGCAATGTACGAATATATTGCAATTAGTCTGAAGTTCAAAATACTGAGTTATTTATTTCATGAATTATGTAGATATAATAAATGGTTCACAAAAAAGGACACAGGTATGCTTATCCCTTACTATATTTTCTAAATATCTGAGAAATGTGGTTTGTATTACCTGATATTCTGTGGGCTGCTCTTGGTCATGTGCAGTTGTTATTAGGTTCTTGCATAACCTCATACATCACAATAGGGTTTTATAAGTTAATTTATTAAGCATATATGATTCAGTACTACACCTTACTTAGTCATTATTTAGAAGACACAATTACTTAATTTAGACACATGCAAATACAGGAAGTCCTCAATAATTCACTTAGTGACCATTCAAAATTACAATGGCACAGAAAAAATAACTTATGACCGTTTCTCCCTCTTATGACCATTGCAGCATTCCCATGGTAATGTGATTGACATTCGGATGCTTAACAACTGACTCAGTTATGATGGATGCAGTGTCCTGGGGTCATGTGATCACCTTTACAATCTTCTGACAAAGTCAATGGGGAAACCAGATTCACTTAACAATCATTTTACTGATTTAACATCTGCAGTGATTCACTTAAAAAATATTGAAAGAAAAGTCATAAAATGGGGCAAACCTCACTTAACAAATTTCTCACTTAACATCATAAATTTTGGGCTCAATTGTGTTTGTATGTTGAGGACCACCTGTATAATGGCCATTCACTGTTCATGCTTCAGTTGTTGATAGTTGATTTCCAATTATCCAGAATTAGCATTTTCCCTTGTCAATGATGCCATTTAGGCTGATTTCCATTTTTTAAAATCCTAAGTGACATATTTATGTTTGCTTACTAATTTTCCCATGACAATCTCTTCTGGACAATTACCAACACTACAAAGATATTGCCAGGTTATAATAATATCAGCACACAAAGGGTGTAATGACCCACAGCAAGGCACGGAGGCAACACAGCCAGATGATACTTTGAATTCCCCTTTATTACCCCAACTTTCCCCCCAAATGCTTGCACTTTATGGCAAGTCCTGCAGCAAAGTGCTAACATACACCTCCAGCAGCCTCTGGCTGCGAGTAGTCCAGCAAAATGCTATTAGCACAACGGCTTCAAGGCAAGAAGTCCAGCGAGGCTAAGGGAACAAGGCACCAATAAGGCAAGATGTCCAAAGAGGCAAAAGAACAAGGAAGCAGCAAGACAACAAGTCCAGTGAACTGCAGACATTGGCAACGGCACACAAAATTCCAGTAATTTAGCGCTTGTTTGTGACAAATGCCCCTCCCCACAGCATCTCAAGTCTCAGTCCCCAGGTGTGCCTTGTGAAGAGAGGTGAGGAGCTCTCCTCCCGAGTTGTCAGGTTGGCCTGCGCTGCTCCTGCCTCCTCTCCGCTTTCTGTGCTCAGGGATCAGGAGGAGGATGGTGTTAAGTTCGGAAGAACGGCGCAACTCAGCATAGGTTCAGCTCATTTATTAGGTGGTGACTTCAGCTCAGCCGACAGCGATTCAAAGAACCCACGCAAAAGCAACTCCTTATATACACTTGGCTGGCCGGGAGCCCGGCAGCCTGATTCGC
>JAPKID020001212.1:0-14454 GCA_026931265.2 Tropidonophis doriae
AGAGGACCGACCCCTGAGGCACCCCACAAGTGAGGGGTCTCGAGGTCGACCTCTGCCCCCCTGCCAACACAAATTGCGATCGACTGGAGAGGTAGGAGGAGAACCACCGTATGAAGGTGCCCCTCACCCCCAACCCCTCCAGTCATTGCTTCTTGTCCTGCCCTCAGGTGCTTTGGAGAATAGCTTGACTCCCTTTTCCTTGTGGCACCCCCTGAGATATTGGAACACAGCTATCATGTCTCCCCTAGTCCTTCTTTTCATCAAACTAGACATCCCCAGTTTCTACAACCGTTTCTCATATGTTTTAACCTCCAGTCCCCTAATCCTCTTTGTTTCTCTTCTCTGCACAATTTCTAGAGTCTCCACATCTTTTTTACATTGTGGTAATCAATATTTTATAACAACCCAAATAATTAAGCTGGTAGTTGGACCAAGACTTCTGATGTTGGTTGGTCAGTCATACCTCACAGTATTTAACTGTTATATTTCTCCATCATGAGAGATGCTTGAGGCTCTCTTGTCAAAAGTTTAGACACCAGAGTTTTTTTCTGGAAAACAGAAGAGTGAAATACTGAATATGGAAACAGAGACACTTCAGTAGTGCCAGAAATGGCATATCCTAACTATTATCTAGCAGGTTAGTTTTGTTACCATCCTGGAGGTTTTGCATCAAAGTCCAATTTTTTTCTTATCTAGAATCCTTTGTATGACTTCCTTCCTGTTACAACTTGGCACTTATCATATTTCCTGGCCCAAAGTGCAGGTGAAAGGAAGAAAATGTACTTCTAGACCATCCCAATTACTTTGTGTAGCATTTGCTTTCAGCTACATCAAGAAAATCCTCTCATCCGTCTCTCTCTAACCAAGCTAAAAGGCTTGTGCATGCCACACAGTTGGCCTCTTATGAATATTAATGAGAAGTATTTGTCATGCAATATTTCACCAACTTTCCGCCACAATCTCTATAAAATTGCATTGTGTGCCAACCCCTCTGTGTCTAACAAGTCAAGAAACAAAATATAGTTTGTCGCAAATAGACAATCTATTTAAAGGATCTCTGTGTAGTCAGATGAGCCAATATGGTCTGCAGAAATGCTACACAGAAAATATTTTCTCAAATGTTATGGCTTATCAAAAGATCCATGTACAATTAAGAGAGGAATAAAATATACTTCCTAGGCTAGGTGTATATAGGCATTTATGAGTATGTAAAGAACATGGTGGCTCATATGAGTAGAACACTGGGTTGGAGGTTAGCAAGCCCACGTTTGAGAACCAAGTGCTGCTCTGGGGCATGGTTGAGCTCCTGTCCTTTGCTTCAGCTCCTGCCAGGGACATGAAAGGAGTCCCACACCGGACATCCTCCAGACTATGATGATGATGTCACTGGCTAATCTTTTCAACCCAGAAGCACCTCAATGCTTTTGACATGAGTGAAAAAATTATTATGGTAAGTTTATTGCTATTAATTGAGACAGTCTACCTTCTAATAATGTGAATTATACCAAAATACCTAGATCATCTCTGATCTACTTCTGCTGATTGCTGGCTGCCAGCAGTTCAACAGTTCAATTCTCACTGGGCTCAAGATTGACTCAGTACCCAGATTGTTGGGGGCAATAGGATGACTCTATAAACTGCTTAGAGAGGGCTGCAAAGCGGTATATAAGTCTAAGTGCTATTGCAATCTTTCCAACATGGATTAGGTATTTCTTGGTGTTGGGATCCCCTTTTCTGTAGATCAACATGAGAATCTATAGAAGCCAAGGATCAAAAGGTCAAACCAGGAAAAGAGTATTATCAAACAAAATCCAATTTGACTAAGACATCTCTATAGATCTTGAGCAGGGGATTATTAATGGCCAGCCTGGATGGGTGGAGTCAAAGTTTTTGTTCAACATACTTTTTGAGTCATGTAGACTCCAGCTTGCAGGTTTTCTGGTTTACCAAACAGGATATTTTTATAAGAAAGTTGTTAGTCTTTGGCAGTTCTTAATATCTGAATATGCAATTCCACAATAGCTTTCAAAAATCAATCTTTACATTTTCCTTTTTGTATAGGCAATGCCTTGATCTGTCAAACTAATATTCAGGCCATAATTATTTCATCAGATGTCAGAATTCTCTGAATGCAGCTGCCAATAGTGAACACTCGGAAATATATATTTGGAAGAAAAATATACTGAAAATATTTCAACAGATTTTCATGCCCCCTTTGCACCACTAAAGTGCTCCAACATGGCAATGGAACAGAATGGAAATTTGGGAAAAAACATACAAAAACTAAACTTAATTACAACAGCATTCCCAAATTAAAAGTCTTCCATATGATTTAGCGCTGCCATTCCTGAAATAGCAATAGCACTTAGATTTATATACCACTTCACAGTGCGTTTACAGACCTCTCTAAGCAGTTTACAGAGTCAGAATATTGCCCCCAACAATCTGGATCCTCATTTTATCAACCTCTGAGGGATGGAAGGCTGAATCAGCCTTGAGCCTGGTGAGATTTGAACTGCCAAATTGCAGGCAGCTGGCAGTCAGCAGAAGTCTCTTGCAGTACTAGACTCTAACCACTGCACTACTGTTGTTAGCAACTCTGTGTTCAGAAGCAGTGTTACAACTTTGGTCCCGTAATCAGTGTTAGGGGTAACAAACACCACCGTTTGAAAATAAATGTGGAATAGTGTAACACACCTGACAGTAAAGAGATAAGTTGCTTTAACCACACACAAACTCTAAAACTCTGATAGTAAGAAAATAAATAGTTTTTACTTTGTAGCAACTAAAATACTTCTTCCGACCAGTGATACTAACTTCTCAAAACAATAACAGTGCTTCACCAAAACACAGAGTTATCTTACAAATACTTCTTCAGTCTTCAACTCTTCAGCAGCAAACAGTAAGAACAGGAATCAAAGGGAATTGAAAAAGGGGATGGACTGTGTTTCTGAGCTTGCTAATATGGTAGAGCTGAGAAGCACAGCCAATTAGAATTCAACATAGTTCTTAAAGCTACATATACTCATTAAGAATACTGGCTTATATATATTGTCAACTCAACATAAGGATAAATATCCTAACAACTACCAAGGCTCATCCCCAACCAGCAGGACCAATGCAAATTTTGGAAGTATAAATTGAACACATCTTCAGTCCATCACATGCAGAAGTTTAAGCTAGAGAAGGACAAATCCCCAGCTTTCCAGACAATGAACCTACATTAACATCCTAGTATGCAATCATCAGAATAGAAAAATAACTGTCCTTGTAAAAAAATACGGTAATCATTGAATCATATGTTAAACGGCATCTGAAGTTTTCAGTTCTGGGCAACTATCATTAAGGCAACCGAAAAGAAAGCCTAAACTTTTAAGGGCAATTTCATTTTGACTTTCTTAGACAGACATAGGTGGGTTGTTGGAAGATTTATGGCATCATTTTAAGTTGGCTTAATGGTATAAACAGACTGGTAGTAGCAAGTTCTGGTCCAAGAGAAGCAGAGTCAATGAAGTGACCTGCATTGTTTATGAAATATTACCTCCTGGGAAACAATTTGTCATGGCACCCAGCAACATGGAAACGGATGTGAAAGGACTATGGCCCTTAACAGAAAGGACAATTATGCCTGATGAGATGCTATTAAAGCATCTCAAGTACCTTAGAAGGCCGTTTGAAGCAGCCGATTCCATGGAAGAGAGAAAGGACGAAACGTATTCCCATTACTGCTTGAAGAGAAGGAAATAATTAAGAGATTAAAATTTCAAAGAGAAGATAGTTACAAGTTCATACCCAGAGCAACCCTTACAGCAAAATAACTATGTTGTTTTGGATTTTTAAAAAAAAAGGTTTTTCATCTTTGATTATAAATAAAGTTGTATTTCTCTCATATGCATGATTATTTCAAGAGAATAGAATTTGTAAGCCCTACATTTTCCAATTTTATTTTCCTGGGCTCCAAGATCACCACAGATGGGGACTGCAGCCAAGAAATTAAAAGACGCTTGCTGCTGGGGAGGAAAGCAATGTCAAATCTAGACAATATACTAAAAAGCAGAGACATTGCCATGCCAACAAAAATGTATATGATCAAGGCTCTGGTTTTCCCAGTATCAATGGATGGCTGTGAAAGTTGGACCATAAGAAAGACTGAGTGCCAAAGAATGGAGACCTTTGAACTCTGGTGCTGGAGGAGACTTCCGTGAGTCCCTTGGACTGCAAGGCGATCAAACCGGTCAGTCCTAGAGAAGATCAGCCCTGACTGCTCTTTAGAAGGCCAGATCCTGAAGAGGAAACTCAAAGACTTTGGCCACCTAATGAGAAGGAAGGAGTCACTGAAGAACAGCCTCATGCTGTGAAAGATGGACGGGCAAAAGAAGAAGAAGGGGACAGCAGAGAACGAGGTGGTTGGATGGAGTCACCGAAGCAGTCGGCGTGAGCTTAAATGGACTCCAGAGGATGTAGAGGATGGGAAGGCCTGAAGGAATGTTGTCCATGGGGACACAATGGGTTCGACACAACTTCACAACTAACAACAACATACCAATATAAAAGCTATATTTGAAGAACTATCTCTCCCTTATTACATTCACCTAGCCTTATCAGAATGGGAAGCCAGGGTATATTCCAAGTTTAGTCTATCATCAATATACATCTGGTGGGACCATAAAAAGGGCCTTCTTGGTGGTGATGCCTTCATTATGAAACATGATTGATCCAACATCCTGTTGCTTTTCCCACAGTCCTGAAGATGAGGTTTTGGCACCAGGCCTGGGGACCATAGATGCAGGTGGAGTTAGTCAAATTGTTGATTTAACAGAATAACACAATAGTCAAACCCCTTACTTAGGCAGGAAACCTTATACTATTTCAGACAAATGGTTGTCCAATCTCTTCTTAAAACTGCTGGAGCATACACAACTTCTGGAGACCAGTTGTTCTACTAATTAATTGTTCTCACTGTGAGGAAATTTCTCCTTAACACAAGGTTACTTCTCTCCTTGATTGGTTTCCACTCATTGCTTCTCCTGACCTCAGGTGCTTTGGAGAATAGCTTGACTCCCTCTTCTATGTGGCAACCTCTGAGATATTGGAACACTGCTATCATGTCTCCCCTTCTTTTCATTAAACAAGACATACCCAATGTCCAGGAAGCATTTTTCATATGCTTCAGCCTCCTGTCCCCTAATTATCTTTGTTGCTCTTCTCTGCACTCTTTCTAGAGAGTCACCACATCTTTTTTACATCGTGGCGACCAAAACTGAATGCAGTTTTCCAAGTGTGGCCTTACCAAGGCCTTATAAAGTGGTATTAACACTTCTCGTGATCTTGATTCTCTCCCTCTGTTAATGCAGACTAGAACTGTGTTGGTGTCAGGTTTCCAAAAGATGCCCTAATTAATTAATGAACTCTTTTGGCAGCTGCAGCACACTGCTAGCTCATATTTAAGGGATTGTCCACTAGGATTCCAAGATCCCTCTCACAGTTACTACTACTGAGCCTGGTACCACCTATACTGTACCTGTGCATTTCATTGTATTGATGCTACCATGGGTGGAGAAAGAGAGAGTGGTGAATTTTCATTGTTGCAAGCTGCCTGTAGTCACTGTATGAGTTGGGTGGCCATATAACTTTGTCTAATAAATGAAAGAAGTGGCTTTGGGGTTTGGTGATCAAGAGCAAAGATGACATCCAGCGAAAGTTAAAGAAGTGCCTCGAGGAGACACATTCTGGAGCATCTTTGAGCCACAGGAGCAGAGCAGAAGTTTTCAAGAGATGTTAAGCTTTAATCAAATCTCTCAAGGTGAGGTGTCACATTGCTAAGCAATCTTTCAGAGACATAAATCTAACTTGTTTTAGGAGACCTAGCAGGGGGTACATGAATAATAAATAAACATCAGCTTTATTTTTAAGAACCCACCAGTCTGACATGAGATTTTAGACAGAGAAAATTAAAAGTGGGTAGGCAACATACCACACACAAACAAGCCTACTTGTAATTAAACCTTTAAAGTATAGCTGAGTGATTTTCTTATCCTAGTCCAAGATTTATTAATACACATGTCAGTGTCAAATCTAATAAAGGCACAGTGTTAATTGTAATTGTAGTGCCAGCTGTTAACAGCTGTCAAGGTATTTCTGGCACAGAATACACTCACTGTGTATAAGCTCCATGACAAAGCTGAGTACAAGCAACAGCCTTATTTATTTCCCTACTTGGAATTTCAGAAGCTACTTTAATTGTCAATTAAACTGCCCACTTCTCATCATCCGAACAATACTGATTTGTAAAACTAGACACTTATCTGCTCAAGGAAAGCCGGAAAGTAAAGTATCAAGGATGGTACTTACTCATTCCAAGTATGCTCAGCACCAGAATTTGCCTGCAGCAACATCCAAGGTCAGTCTGAAAGGTCCCGTCAGGTCAAAACATTATTTATTAAACTCCTAATCCACTAAAATGATATGCAGCAGCCCATATTTACTGGCTTTTAGCCAAGAACAAACAAAATATATACAGACCCAAAAGGGATCCCAAATCATTGGTCCATGGACTGGCACCAGTCCGCAGCATGCCGCAAATCAGGCGGTGCAAACAAGCAAAGTCCCATCCACAGGGTGCAGGCGGCATGCGAAACCATGCTCCATGTGAAACCGTGCTCCATCCAACCCACGGAAAAACCTCTCACCACGGAACCGGTCCCTGGGGGCCGCTCCTGTAGCAATAGCACTTAGACTTATATAACACTTCACAGTGCTTTTATAGCCCTCTCTAAGCAGTTTACAGAGTCAGCCTTTTGCCCCCAACAATCTGGCTCCTCGTTTTACACACCTCGGAAGGATGGAAGGCTGAGTCAACATTGAGCCTGGTGAAATTTGAATTGTCAAATTGCTAGCAGCCGGCAGCCGGCAATCAGCATAAGTAGCCTGCAGTGCTTTACTCTACCACTGTGCCACCGCGGCTCATAGAAAAATCATAAAATGAGGCAAAACTCAAAAAATTTCTCACTTAGCCACATACATTCTGGGCTCAGTTGTGGTCATGAGGATTGACTGTATGTGTATGCTGCAGAGGTAGCATTACACTGCCTTAATTGGCAACACAAAGTTTGCGTAAACAAAACACCTTTTTTTTCCCAGGCAGCCTCGCTCGATACTTAGTCAAGTAACACTTGTTTAAATAATTACAGCAACTAATTGCGTTCCTGTTTTGCTTTTCCTGGAGATGTGAAAAACATTACACTGAAGATGTAGAAACATAAGTGACCTAGTTAAAAATATTATTCATATTTCTATGTATACATAAAGATTGTGAATCACCAGAGGAGTACAAAAATAAAGATAATTCCTCAAGAATATGCCAAATCTAACAGCACAAGTTTACACTCCAAGTATCCTTCATCTACTAAGAAAAATAGACCCTTTCTTATATTTAAGTTGTGGAAGTAAAGTTCCCTCAAGTCAGGTCATGCTCTGCTCCTTGCATTTACTCAATGTACAGTAGGTACTCCTCAACTTACAACAGTTTATTTAGTGACCATTCAGACTTATGGCTGTGGTGAAAAAAGTGACTTATGACCATTTTTCACACGACTGTTGCAGCATCCCCATGGTGAGATTCTCTGGTTCAGACCAGTTCGGGTAAACGGGTAGCTCTAACAATCAGAGCAGATTGCCACGCCCCAGCTGTTTTGCACCGGGACTGCAGTAGAAGGTAAGTTTTCAAACCCACTACATATGTGCAGAACACATGTTTGGCACATGCGCAAGTGAAGCAAGCAAGTGCATGCAAAGTGCCTGCAAAGCGCATATTCAGTGAACCAGTTGTTACACTGGTTGAATCCCATCACTGCCATGGTGAAGTGGTCAAAATTCAATGCTTGGCAAGTGGTTCATATTTAAGACGGTAGCAGTGTCCCGGGGTCACGCAATCCCTTGTGTGAACTTCTACCAAGCAAAGTTGATGGGGAAGCCAGATTTATTTAACAACTATGTGACTAACTCAAATGCAATGATTCGTTCAACAATCGTGGCAAGAAAAGTCATAGAATGGGACAAAACTCGCTTAACAAATGGTTCCCTTCACGATATAAATCTCGGGTTCAATTGTGGTCATACCTTGAGGATTACCTGAGGGTAAACCAGAGGTATTATTTTAAGACCTGTGGAGTTCAACTCCCAGAATCCTTCAGCAGGCCATGCTGGCTGGGAAATTCTGGGAATTGAAGCCCACAGGTCTTAAAAGATGCCAAGGTTGGACATCCCTGCCCTAGACTACAGCTATGGATGGTAGTGCTATCCAGGAATTAACCACATTCAAACCCATCATATTTTCTTGCAAAATATTCTGGTCTAGGCTTCATCAAATTGATGCAGAGCCCTCATCAGAGCCTTCCCCAGACTTCAGGACAGGTCCATGTTCCTCTCTCACTGTCCAAGTCTGCTTCCAGCTCTGCTGGCCACTGGCAGGCCACAACACAAAATAAGCGCCAGGGTATATATGAAGTTGAAGCTCCCAAGAGAAAAAAATGGCGATGCTTTTTCCATACAGATGCCCAAACCACTGCTGTATCTGACGTACCAAGTCCTATTTGACAGAAGGGAATCTACATTTTACTTAGCAGTGTCCAACTGGGATTCTTCTCTCAGAAGCTAAGCGGTTGAGCTTGATGGACATCCTCAGGGAATACAAAGCCTGCTGTAGGATTTATAGTAGAAGTAAATATATATATATATATCCTGAGGAAAAAGCAACTTCTATATTGCGGCGAAGAAAGCTACAAAAGGCCTGCTCAAAAAATCCTCAACGTCACCCACCATTCGGCCATATTAATATAATACAATAGCAGAGTTGGAAGGGATCTTGGAGGTCATCTAGTCCAACTCCCTGTCTAGGCAGTAAGTCCTATACCATTTCAGACAAATGGCTATCCAACATCTTCTTAAAAACTTGCAGTGTTGGGTCATTCACAACGTCTGGCTTGCAACTTCTGTTCCACTGATTCATTGTTCTCACTGTCAGGAAATTTCTCCTCACTTCTAAGTTGCTTCTCACCTTGATTAGTTTCCACCCATTGCTTCTTGTTCTGCCCTCAGGTGCTTTGGAGAATAGTTTGACTCCAGTGCCTTTTTGGCCCTAAGAGGCCTCCGTAGGAAATGACTTGGTGGGAGGATTTACAGGGAGGTGAACACATTTTCAGTGGGTACATTTTACATGTGTGTACCTTGCACACGATACATGTGTGCTAGGCACAAAATTAGTTGGTATTCTATTATCAGAAGTCCTTGTCAACATTGTGTGAAAGTTTGGTGTAAATTGGTCCAGTAGTTTTTGAGATTAGTGGATTCGTACCAACTATTTTACATTTTTATTTATATAGATTTAAATGCATGGGTTTGCATAAATATGTAATGAAACATGCATTGTTTATGGCAGTTTTTATACATTATGTTTTCAACCATTAAATATTCCAGCAGCCTACTAGACAATTTTTTACTCAGGACTTAACTAAGCAAAACACAGAACAAAACATGTGTTTTCAGTTTGAGATCACCTAGTTCTCTGAAGACTTAACATGTAAAAGGTAAATTCATATACGAAATCAGGAGCATGCATTTGATATTTATTTATTTATTGCATATATTTAAATAATATTGTTATTGACACAAGTTATTTTTTATGCTTGCACAAGAATTTGCCCTCCAGTATATCTATCCTGGAAACTAGAGCTGCACAAAAGTTTTGAATTCAGACTATTTTGCATGCCACTGAAATTCTTTTGATGAATCTGAATTAATTCTAATCTGCCTTCAGTTTGGCAGGAGAAGCAAATACTACGCTTTTGACTTGCTCAAACTCTAGTTTTGGCCTCCATAAGCATCTTCTCTGATTCACCTTCAGATAACATTACTTTGCAAATTGTGATTTGAGATAATCTTACACAAGAGTTTTACTGAATTTAATAACTTACTTTGGAATAGTTACATATCAGATTGTTACATATTTTGCCACTTTTCTTCATATGAAGAGAGTCTTATATCTCAATTTACCAAAGGCGTCTTTTTTGCATTCATTTACTAAACTATATTTCATTTCTGTAATGTCCTGGTATTTTTTTTTACAACTTCTTTCTGAAGGCTTAATAGGAGTTAGTAAATTTTCTTGTCTTACTACTTTTCTACTCATTACAACTAGATTTCTTTAATCCCCTCATGTATGTACTTGTCTTTCTCTCTGATTTCATAAAATGTAACTAAAGTAACCTGATAAACTAACAGAATAAATTCACCATCAAGAAAAAGCTAAGGTTCCACATGTTTTCATGGCATGTCCATGCAGTGTGCTTCTCAACCTGATGGAACATTCTGTCTTTCTAATTCACTTTCCCATTTAACTGCAACCCTGGGCAACCCTAGTCAACCCCTACCAAGTATTAATCTGATTTGATTGTTCTTTTATCTAAGATCAACCTGGGTTTTGTAGGTTATATTTACATCTACATATAATGCATCTTATAAATATCTCTAAAATGGGCCAACTAGTTTTTTCTCTACCAAACCTCACCAAAAAATATTATTTAAAGCCGAGATCACCAAAGAGGCTGTCATACTTTGGTCATGCCATGAGTCCTGACTCACTCAAAAAGACAATCATGCTGGGAGTGATCCCAGGCCTCCTTGGAACCTACTGTCTGGGTTGGATGACACCAGGATGAGCATGGAGAATCTAAAAGAGGCGGTGTAAGATGGGCATGGAGAATGCTGATCCATAGCGTGGCCAAAGAGTAGACACAACGATGGCTGATGACAATTGCCACAAGGCAAAACTGGAAGCTGCATGCAAAGGAGCCCTCAACGTGACCATACAAAATTGTGCTGGTATGTCTTCTATTTTGACCGAGTAATCAGATGTAAAATATTTCATTAGTGTTAAAGTGGCCCGATAGAGCCAACAATCCTGACATCAGTGATCCTACCTGATAGGCTGAGTATTTATATCCAAAAAGAAACTTGAGAAACCCAAAACACCCAAAATTGTGTATCCCTGGCAACTTTGTGCAAATAAAGAAGCTACTTGCCAGGGATGAGATGTGACTGGGAAATTTAGAAGCGCCATTAATAAAACTAACCACATTTTACTCAAGCATGCTATGTGGACCCAGCTTGACTGATAAGTTGATGATTCACTGTTTTAGCAAAACTAGAAAACTGGATGGAATAAACATGGTTTATGGTTAAATACCCAACTAGGTATTGTGAGCAAAGCCACCCAAATAGAAAGGAACTCATTCCAGAAAGGAAACCTAAACAGTAAAAACAAACATAAAGTCCTATCCAAGATAAGAAAATAACTGTAATAACTAATAACTGCTTCAGGGGTGGGTTACTACCAGTTTGCAATGCACAGGCGTACTGGTCAATGTAAATTGTTCTTCACACATGTGCAGAACAATTAATAGTAAACTGCGCACATGCAGTCACTAAAATCCAAAATGGCGGTGGCTCAGTGGCAGGGAGGAAACGGGTTTGGGGGTGTGGCAGGCCTGGGACGTTGCCGGTTCTGCGACCCTGGCCTGAATTCCACTACCGGCCCAAACCGGGAGCAACCCATCTCTGAACTGCTTCCATAGGAACTGCACAAAGAGTTCTTATATGGAAAGTTAGATTTGGCCTTCTCAGAGGAGGGTGGGGGGGATATGGAAGTTCTAGCCCAGCTCTTTTATATCCATCCTGCACATAATAAGAATCGAGAGAAGACCAGGAAGGAAAAAGGATTAGAAGTCACCCTCTGTGGGATGTGTTCACATCTGGGAATACGCTGTCGTCTTCCAAACAGCACCTGCTAACTTTAATCATGCATACACAGACTGAGAAAGTTACTGAGGGACCTAAGCCCCATGGGACAATAAGGAATTCAGAGTTTGAATTCAGAGTTTGAAAACAGCTATGAGAATCACCCTCTGCCCTACACACCTTATTCTGTGCTTGGTGTCCCCTCTATTTCCTTTAGTCACTGGTTGGAGTCACAACACGCTAAATCATAAAATGTTCTCCTTTTGGCTTAGATTACTCTGTGAATCCTGCCATTGTTTATTCAGTTTACACAGTTGAACAAACCATTAACATAATGTGTGGTTGCCATAGAAACAAACTAGAACAAAATACAAATACTTAGAATGATTATGCTGAACACATCAGGCTGACAGTGGTAAATCTCAGCAAGAGCATTTCTATATTCCCTACGCATCTGGATTTCCAAACTGCAAATCTCTTCAAAATACTGAAACTCCTAGTTCTACACTAACATTTTTTGAGTACTTGTTTTGTTTTGCGCATTATACATTTGTTTTACATGCTATAAATAAATAAAAAAATATTTAGAAATAAAATCTTATAGAATGACAAATATAAGAATAAATAAATAAAATAAGTCTAAAGGCAGGAGTTACTAATATGGAAATACCGTAAATACTTAGAATTATAGATTAAGACATACAGATGTTTTTCTAAAGCTTGCTATTTCTTTAGCATATGTCTCGCTCCTTTCTTTCTGTTTTCAGTTTTAAACTGATCAGGTTCAAAGATATCAGCCTGAACCGAAACATTATTTTATGCAAAAATTCAGCTTATGAAAATAGTAATCTAAAAAACCCTCTGCATTTACGCTTATTGTGTACAGTCAGCTAAGTCTGTTGTGGTCTGTGGGTGGCAGTTTTATCTCTAGCTAGCTGCTTTGCCAGTAGAGCCATACTGTTGCATCATAAATGCCAGATAAGATACCTCTTGCATCTGCTGCAGGTTTTCTGGCATGCATATTTTAGTTGCTGCTGCTGCTGCTACTGTCAGGATGGGTTTGGCGGGGGGGAGGCGGTTTAAAACGCCCGCTATACTTAAATGAAATAAAATCTTTATAAGGAGGGTAGGATACAACAACTGATAATTTTAAAAAATATTAAAACAAACATAACAAAAAGATAGGTAGGTAGTAATATATATACAAGCAAAAATTCAAAAAAAAATATAGAGAGATATAAACATTAAATATTTTTTAAAATAGCAATATTATATTTAATATTAATCTTTTGCCCCGGGGAAATTCCCTTAACCTCAAAGGAGCCTCAGACAGGTGCTAATTGTTTTATTTAAAACATTCAGATGATGTTGTTCTCCCTTCCCTTTTGCTGCTTTGTTTTCAGATGTCTTTATTTTTATTCTAGCTAGGAGCTTCAGATCTGGGTCTTTGAAAGATCCTCACTATTATCTCTACCCTCAGTTGCAACAATTCCCAGCTGCACAAACACATTGCCGTTCGATGGTGGGCTGTTCCAGGCATTTTGATGCTAGATGTTTTGGCCTATTTGGACAAGCTATTCACTCAGAAGACTAAGCATTCGGAACCAGCACTATCTTTGTGCTCATCTGAATAATTAACAGATTAATAGAGTTGGAAGGGAACTTGTAGGTCATGTAATCCAGCCCGCCCACCCCCCTCCGCCCAAGCAGGAGACTCTACACCATTTCTGACAAATGGCAGTCCAATCTCTTCTTGAAAGCTTCCAGTGATGAAGCTCCCACAATTTCCGAAGGCAGCTTCTATTCCATTGGTTGATTATTCTTGCTGTCAGAAAGTTCCTCCTTATTTCTAGGTTGAATCTCTCCTGGTCAGTTCCTACCCATTATTCCTTGTCTGACCTTCAGGTGCCTTGAAAAACAGATTGACCCCCTCCTCTCTGTGACAGTCTATTAAATATTGGAATGCTGCTATCATGTTTCCCTTGGTCCTTCTCTTCACTAGACTAGTCATGCCCAGTTCTTGTAATCGTTCATTGTATGTTTTAACCTCCAGTCTCCTAATAATTTTAGTTCATCTTCTCTGCACTCTTTGTTTTAAACATTTGTCTTATAGTGTGGTTTCAGTATTCTAGGTGTGGTCTTATTAAGGCTTTATAGAGTGATATTAGTCCCTCACTTGATCTTGATTGAAACCCCCTGTTAATGCAATTTAGGATTGCATTGGCTTTTTTGGCTGCCACCACACACTGTTGGCTCATATTTAATTGGTTGTCCACTAAGGCTCCGTTACCTCTCAAAATTACTGTTATTAAGTCTGGTATCACCCAGTCTATATGTGTACTTTTGGCTTTTCTTGCCTAAGTGCAAGACTTTACCTTTCTCTACATTGAATTTTATTTTGTTAGATAAGGCCCAGTGTTCAGGTCTGTCAAAATCCACTTGGATCTTGAGCATATCATCTAGGGATCTAGCTATTCCTGCCAGCTTATTATCATCCACAAATTTGGTATGTTCCCCTTCTACTACCTCATCTAAATTGTTTATGAAGATATTGAAGAGTGTTGGGCCTAAGTCAGAGCCTTGTGGTATCCCACTGCTTACTTGCCTCCATGTAGATGTAGTACCATTAAGGACTACACATTGAGTATGTTTTGTCAGCCA
>JAPKID020001213.1:0-15295 GCA_026931265.2 Tropidonophis doriae
ATCAACACCTTGAAGCGCACCCGAAAGGCCACAGGCAGCCAGTGTAGCTCGCGCAGGAGCGGTGTTACATGGGAATACCTGGAGGTACCCATAATTGCCCCCACGGCCGCATTCTGGACTAGCTGTAGTCCTCGAGTGCACCTCAAGGGGAACCCCATGTAGCGAGCATTACAGTAGTCCAGTCGGGATGTCACGAGCGCATGAGTGACTGTGCGAAGGGCATCCTGGCCCAATAGGGGCTGCAACTGGCGTACCAGGCGAACCTGGCCGAATGCCCCCCTGGCCACCGCCATCACATGATCTTCCATAGACAGCCAGATATCCAGGAGGACGCCCAAGTTGCGTCCCCTATCCACGGGGGCTAAATGTTCACCCCCTATGGCCAGTGATGGGATCAACTGGTTGTACCGGGGCGCCAGAAACCACAGCCACTCGGTCTTGGATGGGTTGAGTTTGAGTCTATTCCTTCCCATCCAGTTCCGCACAGCCTCCAAACACTGGGACATCACTTCGAAGGCATCGTTGGGGTGGTCTGGGGTAGACACGTACAACTGGGTATCATCAGCATGCAGATGGTATTCTACCCCAAAACCACGGATGATCTCACCCAGCAGTTTCATATATATGTTGAATAGGAGCGGCGAGAGGACCGACCCCTGAGGTACCCCACATGTGAGGGGCCTCGAGGTTGACCTCTGCCCCCCCGCCAACACAAATTGCGATCGATCGGAGAGGTAGGAGGAGAACCACCGTAAAACGGTGCCCCTCAACTCCAACCCCTCCAGTCGATGCAATAGGATACAATGGTTGATGGTATTGAAAGCCCTGAGAGGTCTAATAGGACCAGGATGGAGGAACAACCCCCATCTTTGGCCCTCCAGAGATCATCTACCAACGTGACCAATGGCGTCTCAGTGCGGCGTGGGTCTAGATAATCAATTTCCACCAGGTGATGGGGAAACTGTTGTGCCACCACACTCTCTACAACCTTTGCCAGAAAGCGAAGGTTGGAGACCGGACGATAATTGACTAACAATGCTGGGTCCAGGGAAGGCTTCTTGAGGAGGGGCCTCACCACCGCCTCTTTCAAGACGGCGGGCAAGAACCCCTCACTCAAAGAAGCATTTACTACTTCCTGGAGCCAGCTTCATGAGACCTCCCAGGATGCCAAAGTTAGGATGGTTTCACAAATACAGTAATTCTAAGTTATAAAAATATGATAGTATATTACTTTGTCTTCAAACTTTAATTTATGTTATGTAAAACAGCATCTTTGAGTTAGAAAAGAGAGAGATCTTATGGAGGCTGTGCATAAAAATATCTATTAGAGAAAAAGTTCAGAAATAAATGACACAGTGTGACTGTAAACTCATGTTAATTATAGTTTATCTTTGGAGAGTAACAAACATAAGATGTAAAAATCAGTCATAGTTTAACTTTTTTTCATCCATTTCTATTTCTGGATTCCAAACATTATCATTCAATCTCAAATAACAATGGCACTTCTTCCTATTATACCTTCTGCATCACACTCCCAAATTTGCTCTATAAGCTCATCCAAATTTTCTGTATATATTTTTGGCACACCTAGAAGGCTTCACAGGAAATTTGTTCTCTCAACAGTTGGCAGATGGACATCCTTGGATTCCAAACATTAAACAAGGCTCTGCCAGGAATATGAAGGTAATAAATTCAGTAAATTAATGACAAAAATTTATAAACTGATTTTTCATGTAATATCACAGTAATTTCAGATGGCAAAATCAGTAGCATGAAATTAAGCTTAAATGGGACAATATCCAAGAAATTCTGGAGACCATTTTGTCATATTTAGATAATTCAATTTCAAAAAGCAATCATCAGCCTTTCTTCCAGTAACAAAGACTTGGAGAAGATTTGTAAACTGTACATATGCTCAAGCAACTGAGGACTGATTTAGTTTAGTCTAGTGGTTAAGGCTCCAGGCTAGAAATTAGGAGGACCATGAGTTCTAATCCTACCTTAACCATGGAGGCCAGTTACACTCTCTGCCTACCTCACTTCACAGGGTGGTTGTTATGAGGCAAATAGGAGGAGGAAGGAATTAGATGCGTTAGCCAACTTGAGTTGTTTATAAAAATAAATAAATGTGAAATATAAATTAATCAATAAAAAACCACTTGCACACACTTTCAATTTTTGCTGCTCTGTGAAGTGTATCTTTTTCTGCATATAATGCCAGACTTTAATTCTTTATTGGTATGATCACTCTTAGAGCACCAAAAATAAGAATATTACTGAGTGCTGGCTGTATATTGTCTCACTGCAGTTTTGGCATTACATGAGCATTCTATAGAATGTCTCCAATCTTCTAGGAATAACATTGTGAATGAGGTGAGATAAATTGCATAATTTACCAGCGGTGTTATATTTGGATATGGGTTTGCCATTGCAGGGGATTGTATCAGTGCTTATGTTTGAACGGGCAGGTTGAGTGGTCAGAGTGAAAGATGCTTGGCTTGTTCTATTCTATCTCCTAATAAGGAGTTGCTTTAATAAGGAGTTCAAATGCAGAATACGTGTCAGTCTTTGGAAGCTTGGAAAATAATGGTTTGCCATGGTTTATCATCATCGCAAACTCAGAAATGGTAGATATTCATTCTCTTCTATTTATGTAGAAAGTGGGAAATGGATGTGTCTATGGAACATTCAGTTATTAGTGAATTTTCTGGGCCAGCTATTAACTGGGAAAAGCAAGTGGAGATTCATTGTTGACATTGGCTGAGACATACAGAAATATGTCCATTGCATAATGTCTTCTTGTCTAAATAGATCTGAAAATAGTCAAAATATTCTGAATCAGAATATTGGATGCATTTTAACCTATATTCAGAATTGAAGAGCCACCATCTGGAAGACTCTACCATATACGTAGCCCTGCATCACTGGCTTGTACAATAATGGTGGAGAATAGGAACTATCCAGAGAGATGGCTGGTTCTCTACTTTACCTGATGGCAAGTAAAGGATGTCAGTACTTGGAGGAATGTAATGCCAAAGCCGATCCATTCATGTAATGAAACTCCCTAGAATCTACTGTTTCAGGATTTGGTTTGTTTTAAAGTGATTAGGCATCTGAGTTCCCCATCTCCTTCCTTGAAATGTTTTAAGTGTCTGAGTGCTGTAGTGTTCCTAGCTTCTCTTCACTGATTGTCCTGAAGTCATGGCATTATGTTGATTTCACTACATCTTGTTTTCCTGTTATGATAAGAGTGAAGGCAGAACAGAGGGCCATGAATTGCTGCTTATTTGGAGGAAGAGAAAAGAAAGGATTCACTTGAAGCCCCATGGCCAGATGAGAAAGTTCACTAGACATGAGATAACTTTCCTGGCCTAGTTCTATCAGGTACTTAGTTGAAATTAAATTAAATGTATTGCTCCAGTGGTAGCAGTTATATAATTACCAAATATCTCCATCAATATCAGTGATGCCTTTTCAAGAGGAGAAATTACATGTCCAGTTTGATTTCACAACAACTTGTGTTTACTTATTTGCAGCCACATAGGTATAGAATAGATGTTTTCCTTATGACATAGAAGGAGGTATTTCATTATAATATAGAATCAATCATTCATTCTATTTTAGGGTGCTATATATGGGCAATGGCCATGTCAGAATGTAATGTTTTTAATAGGCAAAAGGCAAAAAGTAAATATCTGGAACCAGTTTTGTCAATTTTTTTCGGACTTCGCTGTGCTTCTGTCTAATTTTTAAAATGTAACTATATATATATTTCCCTGAATTGTTTTAAAGAAAATTCATAGGGAATTATACCCATACTGAACTTTTCTCCCAGTGAATTTAGAAAGTGCTTTTGCTGCATTGTTCTCCTTTTATTTTCAGTTAAACCAAAATTGGAAGAAGTTGCACTGATATACTTAATTTTGTTTGTTTGAGCATAATAAAATTATATTCAAACCTGATTCTGTAGATGCATTTCTTTGGCAATTGTAAAGGAAAGTTTTCTTTTAAAAAATGGAAAAGTATATCACTTTTGATTACCCTGTACTTAAAGTAAAAAGATAGGAATGAAGATATGAGGGCAAAATAACTTAATATTAATGAAGCAAAAGAAAAAAATGAATTTATTATAACACTTCAGCACTTTTTCCAAATTGTTATATAATATAAGTAAATTTACTCGTTTTTCAAAGAAGTCTGTCTACTTATGAATCTTAAAATCCTAACTAATTGATTCAATCTACCAAACTTCACATTTTTATTGTTTTCCTAAGAATTTTTGCCTTGTATTTGTGTCATCTCAAAAAGGATGCAGTTGAAAGAATTTCTATAGCACATACTTCTTAACATTAAATGTACTTGCTAAAAATGCATTAGAGAAACACTAATTTGCTGACATTTGTACATGCATCATCCTTGTAAACCAATCTGAGTATGGCAATTCTAGCAATTACAGTTGTTCTTTTTATAATGGTATTGTTATACTGTCAGAATGATTTCTCATAGTGTCAAGTATTTTGTTAATGCTTCAGGCACTTTAGATTACTGCTCATCAAAGGTGTTTAATATGTTTTGTTGACACAGCCAAACTAGTAGTTTCTGGACGATAGCACAGCCAGTTGAGCATTCGGTTTGCTATTCCTAATCTCTGCTGCTGTATTTCACTTCTATTGTTCAGTGTTTCAGAATATTTCAGAGCAGGATACTGTAGAATCATATATATTTCCCCCTTCCTCCAGTGTAGAAATTAACAGTCAATTCTGTAGAGTGCATTTTGAGGGCATATAGAAGAAATAACTTTGACTTCATCACTCAGCTCATGGAAGCAGTTCCATCAGCTAAGATTTAATTGGATTCCACGTAACATTTGTTAAATATCCATACAGAGCAAGATGAGCATTTCTTTTAATTGGAGTCCACACTATAATTTTTAGAATATGCAACTCTTCCTGAGAAACCCTGGGATCTTAGAGTAATGCAGTGATGTCAGCAGAGTAAATGGAATTAAAATTTTCAGATCACTTTTAATTTCAAAAAGATATTTAGAATAAAAAACATGATGCCTATCAGAGACTTAACTTATCTAATTTATTTTGAACAATCACCATTTTGATGTTGAATTTTGGCAGTTTGGTTTTTGGTGTGCTTGTTTCCTGCTATTCTATTTTAAAGGTGCCAAGTACAGGTAATCCTTTTTTAATATCTACTTGTTCACCAACCATTCAAAGTTAGGGTTTGGTGCTGAATAAAGAATACTTATAACTGTTGATGAGGTTACAACAGAGGTGATATTCAGCCAGTTCTGACAGGTTCTGGAGAACCGGTAGTGGAAATTTTGAGTAGTTTGGAGAACTGGCAAATAGGCTGGCACTGCCCCTTGCTGCCTCCCAGCTGATCTTCTTTTGTTGCCCTGAACAGGAGCTGGAAAGCAGGTTAGTGGGATGGTGAGGGAATGGGGACTTTGCAGTATCCTTCCCCTGCCACTGCCACAAAGCCATGCCCACAAAGCCACACCCACAGAACTGGTAGTAAAAAATGTTTGAATCCCACCACTGGAATACAACCATTGTCATCACTTTGTCATGCCTAAGCCCAAAGATGACACAATGGAATCTGACTAAGTCTAGTTCTTTATTTGCTTAGATCTAATAGACAGAATCTGGACAGACTAAAACTATAATTTTTTAACCTAATAGATATATCCTGAGAGATTCTAGAGTATGAACCTTTTCATCCCTACTGCAGTGAGTTCAGGGATGTGTAGTTTCTTATTTTCCTCTGAAATGTTTTGCCTCCTCCCTGGGAAGCTGCAGTGTAATTACCAAGATTCCTTCCCTCCATTCCTTCTCCAGCTGCACATTCCATCACACTCCCCATGGTCACTTGATTGTGATTCAGGTGCTTGGAATTGGCTAGGGATTACAACATTGCAGTGTGCCACAGTCCCATGGTCACTGTTTGTAACCTTCACTTCCAGATTCCGAAAAACAAAGTTTTTTTTTAAATTATTTTTATTGCTGTTTAATTAATAACAAGAAAGTAAAAGTAATATTTAAAAATACATAATGTGTTAAATAATTTTAATAGTAAACAGTTACAATTATATATATTCTCATGTAATGCAAATATTATTCAAGTACATATATATTTTAATACATTTATATAACTACCATATAATAATTATCATTTCAACCTACACTATGTACGGGTAATATATTTCATTATATTTATCCATTTAATTTGTAATTTGTATTTTTATTGCATGTATATGTGTGTGTACGGTTTTATACTTCTAATATTGTAAACTGCTTGGAGTTGCCTCGTGGCAAGGTGGGTGGCAAACAAATTTAATAAATAAATTAAGTAAATACAAAGTCTACATCTAGAGTATAGGCATTCTGCTCATAGATGGCAAGGACAATCAGTCCATTAAGTGAAAAGAGCCTTGCATTTATTTTTCCAATGCTACAATATCAGTCTTTTGCCCATACGGTAAGGTAAAGGTAAAAGGTTCTGCTTGCACATATGTGCTAGTCATTCCTAATTCAAGGGAACAGTGCTTATCTCCGTTTCAAAGCTGAAGAGCCAGCCCTATCAGAAGATGTCTCCGTGGTCACGTGGCCAGCATGTCTAAATGCCAAAGGCGCACGGAACGCTGCTACCTTCCCACCAAAGATTGTCCCTATTTTTCTACTTGCATTTTTACTTGCTTTCAAACTGCTAGGTTGGCAGAAGCTGAGACAAGTAACGGTAGCTCACTTCATTATGCGGTACTAGGAATGCGAGCTGCCGAACTGCCAACCTTTCTGATCAACAAGTTCGGTGTCTCAGCCACTAAGCCACCGCTCCCCTACCATTGGTCAAAGGGAGGATCCATTTACATTGTCCAGTTGTCAGATTCCAGATACCAAGTATGTAGTTCAAGAGAATATTAAATTGATATAATTGACGACTTTCCTCCAAAAGTAGTAAATATGAGATTGTAAAAGTAGATGTTTTAAAGAAACAGTGAATGTTATCCTTATTACATCTGCAACAAAATGCTGCTTTTATATACAAATGTAATGGAATTCAATAGACTCTAAATATTATTTTTTGCTTTATAAGTTGTAATTTGAGGACCATTGACATTCTTGCTGTAGAAGTTGAAACACTCTCTCATTCTCCAGGCAATAAAGGAATATCTTAATTCTTTATTCCATTCATTTCATAGCATCTGCATATCAAATTGATTTATTTATAATTATTTCTTTATAATATGTCAGGTGTCTCAGAAGCTAAAAATGCTGTTGATCCAAACAGTGTTGTTAACAAATGTAACTATTGCATTCAGTTACATCAGACAGATGACATGTACTATATGTTAAAATTTTATTTTTACTGTCTGTTAGTTGGTCCAAAGTCAATATTCCTGCTTCCATCCATATAAAAAATATAAGACCCTGTCTTATTTTCGGGGAAACACTGTAATATAATCAAGCGAGTCCAGAGGTATTTCATGAGAAGAGTATTCCACTCTTCTGCTCACAATAGAATACCTTATGCCATCAGGCTTGAGATTTTGGGCTTGGACAACCTTAAACTATGCCGACTAAGGTCTGACCTAAGCATAGTACATAAAATTCTCTGCTACAATGGCCTACCTGTCAATGATTACTTCAGCTTTAACCGCAATAATACACAGGCAAACAATAGATACAAACTCAAGGTGAACCGCTCCAAACTTGATTGCAGAAAATATGACTTCAGCAACAGAGTCAATGCCTAGAGTGCCCTACCTGACTCTGTTGTTACATCCTCAAACCCCCATAACTTTAAGCTTAAACTGTCTAGCGTGGACCTCACCCCTTTCCTAAGAAGTCTTTAAGGGGGCGTGTATAAGAGCACCAGCGTGCCTACCATCCCAGTCCTATTGTCACCATTTATTCATACCCTTTTCCTGTGTTGATTTCCATGTTTATACTTATACCTGTTATCTTCTATTTGTTTGAATAAACAAACAAACAAACAAATAAATAAATAAATATGGCTGCAAAGATATTTGTGGAATTGAAGAACCCCAGTGAAAATTTCTAAACAAAGCATTTATTTTCTGAAAATATTTTCCACACACTATATAAACTGGAATTTCTCTCAGAATATAAATTAATCTAGGAATAATATACATTTTGAGAGAATTCATATTTCGCCAAAGGTTAAGATAAGTCTTATCTATCGCTATCTGAGGAAACCTCTATTTATTTTATTTATATTGCATGTTACTAACTGAACTACTTTGGTATAATCCATTTTATGAATTCCAGAGAAAATCCAAATCTATTTAGCAGAGCAAACATGTATTGTTTATGTATTTATGTATTTTGTCAAAGGCATTTGGCCTCTAATGGAAAGATTAGAATTTGATCTTTATTTTTGTGCAAATCTGTTACATTTACAACAACCTTAATATTATCTGCTTCTTGCCTGGTTTTTATAAGCTGTGCTTGATCATTCTTAATAACAAACCATATCACTTGCTGTTGTGTAGTGGGCTTCAGTAGTCAAGAACCAGATCAGCATGGCTGCAACAGCGTTTATTGACTCAAAAATGGAACTGAGGAACTGCAGGCCTGTTATTTATTGCCTTAACCCAGTGTTTCTCAACCGTATCAGCTTGAAGATGTCTGTATTTCAACTCCCAGAATTCCCCAGCTAGTGAATGCTGGCTGGGGAATTCTGAGAGTTGAAATCTGGACATCTTAAAGTTGACAAGGTTGAGAAACACTGCCTTAACCAATCATAAACTAGAAAAAACCCACCCCCATATAATTGTTCTGAACTTCCTTCCAACAGTTAGAGTCATGTAAGGGTTAGTTTCACTTTAGCAGAAATTAACAGTCAGGATCATCTAAAGGTTAATCTCCTTTAGATATAACTATATACTTTTACTGCATAACACTTGCTTTCATCTATTTGCTAATATTGATGTTAACATTTTTATATCACCATAAATCTGGAACAACCTGCCCCCCGAACTGCGCACCATCTCAGACCTCCCCCTCTTCCGCCAGCATCTTAAAACGCACCTTTTCCAACAAGCCAGCCTAGCATAACCTCCCGTTCTTGACTGTTTTTAGATAGATTTTAATTAGGGGGATTTTATACTATTTTAGCACAGGGCAGGGGTTTAATAGCTTTTTAATTATTTGTATTTTTCTTATATTTGTATTGTTTTAATTTCCTGTGCACCGCCCTGGGTCCTTTTTGGAGAAGGGCGGGGTATAAATTTGAAAAATAAAATAAATAAATAAAAATAAATCAATGAAGTTGAATGATTAGCACTCTGAATGTGATCTTTACCAGTTTTTGGTATAATTGTAATGATTGTGTGCCTGATTGTTGGTGATAACATTCCATCATCAATTTCATATGCTTAACAAAGTTTTGCCACTAAAAGTTTTATACCACTCAAGAGAAACCCATCTAATACTGGCATTTTACCATTTGCAGTTTTTAAAATTATTTGCTTAATCTCTACTTCAGATAATTGAGTGAATAAAAGATATTTTTGTATTTTATCTAAATGCGTAGATTAATCATATTTAAAAAGACCTTTATATCTTTATTCAATATTTCCTCTGGATTATATAATCCGACTAAAATGTAAAGTATTAAATTATGTTGCTATGATATTATAGTAGTTAATTCACATTATTTTTTCTGTATTTTTAATGTACAAGCTGTAGTCATCTGTGCCCATAAATGTTTCAATTCATCTTTCAAATTATTTTTCCCTTTTATTTTTAATCTTATTTTTGTATGATGCATGTGATAATTCTATCTCAACTATGCACTTTATATGCTTCCAATTCAAAAATTCCTTAGTGAAAGAAACAATTAACATTTATATGTAAGTACCAAACTTAATTGATCCCTGATGTTTGATATATCCAACTAAAGAGAATGTGTATTTTATTCAGAACTGCAGCACGATTATTTTAGGCCTGATTTTTTTTAAATCTCATCAACCTTATATCACCAATTTAAAATGCAGTATCAGTGTTTATTGTGTATCTGATCATAGTGCATAGTGCATTTACTTTTAAATGTGTGTTTCAGAAACAAGCTAAAGTATTGAGAAATTGGTCTTTGCTGTTTTCCTAGTGAATGATGAAGTGCACTTACAACAAATGTGGGTAGAGATCATTCAGAATTTGTCTAACAATAGCATCTGGGATTGTGGGAACTGCTTTCATAATTCAGTAAAGCAACATGTCATCATACTTTATGATCATATGGCTTACAGTTGGAGTTCCTGCAGTGGTGGGACTTGAATAACTTAACAACCGTTTCTCTGGCTGGGTAGGCGTGGCCGGTTGGTCATGTAAATGGGTGAGTGATGTCACTCATCACATCGAGCCCTGCCTCCTGCCCACTCGCTTCAAAGGTAGCAGTAGGATTCAGCCACTTGGGGCTAATTCCCCACCCCCAGCTGTTTTTCAGCCTGGTTTTTGTCCTTTTTAAGGACATTTTCAAGCCATTTTGGGTGTTTTGGGGGCTGTTTTCAGGCCATTTTCAAGTCAAAATCAGTCCCAAAACAGCCAAAAATGGCTTGGAAATGGCCAGGAAAAGCAAGCAGGGGAAGGGCCAGCCAGTGGTGGGATTTACCAGTTTGCCAAACTATGCATAATCTTAACTACCAGTTCACTCAAACTGGTGTGAACTGGCAGCAGCCCACCTCTGAGTTCCTGTTCCCAGTTAACATCTGTGAGTTAGGGATATCTGAACAGACAGCTATCTGAACCTTTAAAAAAACAAACTCCAAAATGGCTATTCAATCAATCAATCAATCAATCAATCAATCAATCAATCAATCAATCAATCAAGACTTTATTCAGTCATAGACCAGCATGATGGTAATTCAAGGAAAGTTGAAAGCCCATAGTAAGCATTGATAGACATGCTAAAGTTTTTTGGTTTTATTGGTAAGCTTGACAAGGATGTTGCAGTGAAGAAAATTTGCTGTCAGCTTGTAAAGTAGTGCATTAAAAGTCTTTAAAAATCTTTAAAAGTCTTTAAAAACAACCTTTGAGATGTTTTTCACAGCTATGTGATCCAGGGCTGGTGGGTGAATAGGAGAGGGGGTGGTGCTGGCTTGCAAAGCAGCTGTCATCTTGTAAAGAAGTGTGTTAAAAGACTTTAAAGACTTTAAAACGTTTTAAAAACAGCCTTTCAGATGCCATGTGATCCAGGGCTGGTGGGTGAGTAGGGAAGAGGCTGCTTTTAAAGTAGCACTTTAAAAGTGGATGGGTGGATGGGAGACATGTCTCCACACCTCCTAGCTTTTTCAAAATCAGCTCAAGTTGGCTAGCATTAATTCAAATGCAAGCTTAGTATATACCTGAAGGAGAATTCACCCACTGCTTTGATTCTTCCCATATATAAAGTACATCCACCAAATTGTTTACTGAAATTTTTTTTGTAGATATTCATGTGTGTATATACACGTGCACAAGTGTGGCAAAAAGCAAATCAGTTTGTTAATTCTCCTCCAGGCTTAAAAGACCTTTAGCCCTGTAATCCCAAATAAACAGTCTCACACTTCCCATTGAATTAGAAGTATATTTATGTTGGCTAAATTGTTCTTCATTTTAAATATTGTATCATTTCTTATTTCTTTTGTACTACAAATGAAGATATGTGCAGTGTTCATAGAAATTTGTTTATGTCTGGCCCCCAGCAGTCTGAGGGGACCATTATACTTTCTTAATTCACCATAGGAGTGTGTGTGTGTGTTTTGATCCTCGCCTTCTTCCGTCTGCTTCCAATGTCTCTCAATGCCCATTTGGGGGTTTTAGTTGCATTCTTATTGGTGCAGGTCTCAGTCTGATTTTTTGCGTGATCATCTGAAACACATGATCAGGAGTTATTTTGAAGGAAATCTTGTTTGTTTTATTCTTTTTTAATGGTCTATTTTAAGGAGCCTGAAGCTGTTATTGTAATGAAGTTAGGTAAGTGGTAAGAAATTTTGAGCTTTTTTCCCCCTTGGTGGGGTGTCTTAAGTAAATAGATGTCTTGGGTAGAGCAAGTACAGCAAAGAAAGAGGCAAATTGGACTGCTAAATTGGCCACACCCACCCAGTCACATGGCCACTTAACCATGACTACCCAGTCACATGACCACCTAGACATGCCCACCCAGCCGGTCCGGCCCCCCACAAGGTGAGGGGCCGTGAATCAACCCCCCTGTTGAGGACCCCTGATCCCTTTACCTTCCCTCAGCTCTAAATTTACACAGTGGCTAAGAGTTGTATATAAAAGGTTGGAAATTTGAATTCTGCTAGCTTTTTTTTTATTACTGTGTTTCCCCGAAAGTAAGAGGGTCTTATTTTTTTTGACTCCCCAAAATAAGCACTTGGCCTTATTTTCGGGGAGGTCTTATTATTTTTGAGGTGCAGGAGCCAGCAAGTGTACTGCTGCTGCTGTGTTGCAATATTTTTGGGGAGGGCTTATTTTAGCACATGCGCTCAAAAGCCCGATTGGTCTTATTATCTGGGGAAGTCTTATTTTCAGGGAAACAGGGTATTTATTCTTTCCTTAGCCAACCGCATAGTTTTAAGTGCACAGCTGCACTGTTTCATTGTTGTTCCAATCAGTGTGGTGCAAAGATTTCACACAGAGAAACCAAAAGAAAATAGAGAACCAGCAACCTTTTCAAAACTTAGCCACTGTGCTGTTTTAGGACTGAGAATGAAATGAAAAGCTTAGAAGCTCTAAGAGAGAAGTGAAAGTAGTGCTTCAATTGAGGGATTTTTTTTTTGGGGGGAAAACAATTTTTATTGGTTTTTGAAATATGCATGGGAAAAAGAGTTATAGGGTATATAATAACATTTTAGTGGCTTCCATGTCGGAGGTGGTGGTCCCCCCAAACTTCATACAAATACAGTTTTTTTATAAAAAAATAAAGGACAAGCATACATATATGTTACATTGTATAATTCATACGTTCAGTCATGTTTTTCCTTGCCATCCCGTTTCACAAATCACAATAATTTCAAATGAAATCATTTTTGAGATCTAAGTCTTTTTGCTATTGATTCTTCTTCTCCCTTCCCGCCGATGGGCGGGGCCATGGCCCCTCCTGTTCCCTCTTCTTCGTGTCCTAGGAGTGAAGAGTGCTTTTGAAGAAAGGCCTCCGCCTCTCCTAATGTTTTAACTCTAATTCTACCTCCCTGCCAGAAGACCAACATTGCTTCAGGCAACAACCATTTGAACCAAACTCCTTTTTTTGTATAATATTTTGGACAAGATGGAGTATTTCCTTCTTATCTCTCTAATTTTTTGAGGAATTTGTTTCAAAATGGTAATTTCTTTTTCTTGGGTCCTCCCCGCTGTGCCCTCAATATCTCATCCCTTGTGGACTCCTTAGAAATTTAATATGAACCTCTCTTGGTACATCATTTATTCTGGCATATGCTGAGTTAATTCTATAAACCAGCTCCATATCCCACCGGAGTTGTTCTTTATTTCTTTTAATATAATCTGCTAAAATTGTACTCATAAGATCTTTAAGATCTTCTCCCTCTATCTCTGGTACGTTCTGGAACCTGAGAAAAAAAGACATTCTTTCAAATTCTATCTTGGTCATATGACCTCCCAGTTCTGTGCTTTCCTTCTGAATTTCCTTTACCTCTTCCCTCATCTCAGCTGTTCCTCCCTCTAACGCCTCAATTTTTTGTTTATTATCCATTGTACTTCTTTGTGTTTCATCAGCTCTATTTTTAGGCTTGTCAGTTCTTTTCGCATTTCATGTACATTTTTCATTATGTCCTGAAGCATCTCGTTAGTTGACAATTCCTGGGCACTCTCACCAGTCGCTTCTTTTTGCAACAGTGCAGTGATCTTTGTCTGTTGTATAATTGGACTGGAGCGAGTTGAAGATGGAGCGGAAAAGGACTGTCCAGTGGGTGGTTTTTTAGAAGCCATTGTCCCAATTGTAAATTCTAATTAGTAGAAAAAATGGCATCAGAAAAGCAGGCAGCCGATGAAGTCCAGGGTATAGGAACAGTTCAGATGAAAGTTCAGTCCGGGTAGCATATAAAACCAAGAAGAAAGGACTGTATTATTAAAATCTAGGTGTCCACATATTGGGGAGATACTGAAGGTTTCCTGAGGAGAAGTTAAAGTAAAAATTTAGTGTCTTGCGATCTCAAACGCCAAAGGAAGACTTCATGAACAAAAGAAGAGTTTTCGGCAGGGAACAAAGAGAAACCATTTGCCCTGCCTCCTCACAGGAAGGAGAGTGAAAGTTTCATTTTCTTGTTGCAAAAAGCTTCCACGATATTATATTGAAACTGCGATAATGTTGCAACTGCTGTTATTATTACGGACGGCAGATTAGTCCTCTTTTTCTCCCCATTCCTAGGGAGAACTTGTTCAACCACTGCTTTATTCTGAGGGGGGGGTTAAAACAGATAAACTCTCCCCTCCATTCTCCATTTAAAGTTGATTGAAAGTAAAACTCACAGTATTCGCTCGTCTCTCAGATTCAAACCAGGAGATTAGGGGAAATCCTCCAACTCTGGCACTCCAGCCAGCCTTCTAATTTTCCATTGATTATGGAGTCCATCGGCTAAAGGGCAAACCCCCCCCCTTCTGCTTCCCGGCTCCTGGGGTGAGGCTGGAAAGATGCCCCACTGGCCGCCGCCTGGTTGGGGGTCTCCAGCGAGCTACCCTTACAGCAGGGGATTCCCCCAGAACCCCCTGTGCCTCCGGAGGGGCCACCAGGAGAGCAAGCAGTGGACGAGTCCAAAACATGTCCGTCGCCTATGAAAACCGGAAGTTGATAGCCTTCATCCCTTAATCATCTTTCTTGCTCTTCCCATCACTCTTCCTGGAGTCTCAACATCATTTTCTGTATCCCAAACTACCATATTTTTCAGAGTATAAGACGCACTGGAGTATAAGACGCACCAAGGTTTTGAAGAGGCAAATTTTAAAAAAAGTTTTTGCACTCTGCAGACTTCCCAAAAACGGCCTGTTTTTTGCAAAAATGGGCCCATTTTTTTTCAAAAAAAGGGCATGAATAGCCTTTATGAGGGTTGTAGACTGCTCCTCGGGGGTGGGGGTCCCCAAAAATGAGCAAAAAATTGTCCATTTCTTTGCACATTTCTGTCCTCCTCAGCCCCCAGGAGCACTCTATAAACCTCCTAAAGGCTTCGCATGGCCATTTTGGTGAAGGGGGTGGAATTTGGGGAGGCCAAAAATGCTGTAATCAGTATATAAGATGCACCCAGATTTTCAGCCTTTTTTTTAGG
>JAPKID020001214.1:0-15293 GCA_026931265.2 Tropidonophis doriae
AAAATATCTACATATTCCTGACTACCTTCCATGATATTGAATCCTAACAGCCCTCCTTAGCACTATTTGTCTCTTTTTGTGTGATTGGTAGGATAAACTATGCATATATAGACACAAAATGCATTATGTTTACCACAGTTAAAAACAAACAATTGAAAAAAAAAAGATCAAAAAATGCACAATCTTTGGAACAAAAGAATTAAAGGCAGAAATTTAAAGGAAAATACATATTTAAAGAACATAGTGAGGTATAAAAAAGTATTTCTCTTGTTTTTTCTTTTGTTTTCCTCCTCTTCTTGCTATAGAGTTCCTCTACTAGTAAATATTGCAATAGCCAGGCCTCATGAACTGGGGGGAGGGAGCTGTCCCACTTGCAGGGGGGGGCTCATGTCACTTCAGTAAGGGGCAAATCGGCTGTAGCCACCTCGGTATAAACTTGCCTGCAAAAGTTGATAAGAAAGAGGAAATTTAGATTATTATTATTCTTTAAAAGAACAATGCATGTAAGACTGTTTCCCCATGTAACCCATGTGATCTAACAAGCTGTAGAATGTCTTCTTTAAACACGTTTCAACTGACCTGAGGTTTGGTGTCTGAAAACCTGGTGCCATATTTGTCTTCTGGATCAAACACATTAATCCTAGATTATCCCTAGCAATTCTTCTCCATGTTTTCCTTGAAACTGAATTTCTCTTTGTCCCTGGCTCTGCAATTCTTTAACTGTTCTTCTTCCTAGCCAATTTCTTCAAATTTAAAAACATGAACCTCTTGCAAATTATCCTAAGATTTGTTTAAAATGCAAATCAGAAGATCTGCAGGCAGACTGCTCTATGATGGTGATAACATTTGAGAATTTAACTTTGAAAAGGAAAGTAGCCAGGTCCAAGTCTTATTGCTCAGCTTGCTAACAAAATCAATGGGATAAATGAACTCCAAGTCCTTCAGCACCAGTAAACTCATTACCAAGGTTAAAATCAATTATTGGCTTCATTAGTTTAATTTGTAATTCTTCATTAAATCAGAAACCAGAACAACAGCTCTGGATACAAACAAAAGAATAAATTATCCCCTTTGATGTTAGAATGCCAATGCACATGACTGGAATATGGTAATAAATCTCTGTCTGTATTTGAGACCAAGCCTGGGAATAATATTATGTGCAGATTTCTCTTCCCATTTGGTGATTTGACCATAGCATTCCTTTACAGTGGTACTGGTGGTTGGCATTAACTTTCTCATATCCTTGTCTTACAAAGGATATGTTGAACGTATGTTGATATGCTGACAAAGTTGATGGGCAAGCTGGCAGGAAGCTGCAAGTCACAATTAAGTGAAGTCCTTGATTTACAATGTCAACAGCAATTGCTGGTACTACCTTTCATAAGTGGCATAGTCACGTGTGTTGTTTTGTTTTTACTTATAACCATGATGCTTAATGGCATATTTTCCAGTTCCAATTAGCAATGTTAAGGACTGCCTGTGCTTCTTTGTAAAAGTATAAAAGGTAAAAATCACCAAGGAAAAGAAAAAGCCACACTTACCACAGCGCCAACTCCATAGCTAGCTGCAGGAGCAAGAGCATGGTAAGGGTCTGCTGTGTACACCCTGCCGTAACTAAATAATAAAAAAGGGAGGGGGAGAGATAGCAATAAAAAAGTCACTTAAAGAAAGGTTTTTCTCATCAGAAGAAATGGAAATCTATGAACTTCCTGGCTTCGCCCCACCTCTAATTTCTTTTCCTACATAATCTAAAGGATTTGTTTAAATCTCAAGGAACTATTGCATCAATATTCCATTGGGATAACCTCAAGTACTTGCAATTTAATACTTTGAAACAAAAAGGCTTCATTTTAAAGGAAGCACGTTTCACATTATGGTGGTTGGTGCTTGGGCATGAAAGATTGGCCTATCATAAATGTGTGTTAAGATTTATGCTGGAAAGGTATCTTTTGTATAATAGAATTCTAGATTGAAAAACATATAAACCTATATGATTTATATTAAAATTGAGACAGCCAAAACTGATCATCCCCAGGAAATAAGTGTAATTCTTGCAGGAAAATGAGGCACCGATCAGGCTTTCCATTTGAGAAAATGCTCAGACAGTATACCAAGCCCTTTTAGGTGCAACTTCAGAAGTTATCTATTAACATCGTGGCAATAACACCAAAGAAGACACTGGAAGGTGTTTGATGATGAAAGAGCAGTACAAGAATTAAAGTAAAATGTACCGTAGTTTCATGCAAGGCTTTATTATATCATTCCTACTTATGATTCCTATCTGTCCTTAGGCTTGACACAGAAAATGATTAAGTTGCTTAGCCAGCGTACATAGCCTTTTCAGGATACAAAAAGGGTTTCATTCTCTCTTATCATTACCTTAATGACCAAAGCACCAAAAGGCAAGATTGTGATTATAGAGAACAATTATGCTAAGCAACACAATAACTCCCAGAGGCCATTGTATGTATGTCAATGATGTCTTTTTTGTGTGTTCATAGATTATTGCCAAAATATGGAGCATAGTGTAATTCATCTTCAATGAATTTATTTCTCACAATTTTTAGCTATTTTCCCTGTACAGGACACTGGAGGGAGGGGGGGGAACCTGGTTATTGGTTGTGCTTGAAAACAGCACGAATTCACTTTAAAATGCCAGCAGGACTATATATTGTTTTCCTTAAGAAAAACTACTCTGTTTGTCTATAGACAAGAACAAGGTTGAATGCTGATCCTGATGCATGACTGCTATCTCTTTTGGAAACACATAAACCATAGGCATATAGGAACTGTTTTTACTGAATATTTCCTAGCCATAAACCTGGAGGTCATGCTTTTGGCATTTGCAGCTAGGACACATAATGAAGAATATGAGGAAATGTACTGTACTTTTAAAATGGCAAACTCTCCAGAGACATGAAAACCACGCCTTTCCTTACATACCCATCACTGTAAGCTGCTGCAGCAGCTGCAGCAGCAGTGGCTGCTGTTGCAGTAGCGGGCTGCGCATATCTGTAGGCTGCATATCCACCCTGCAGGGGGAAAAAAGAACTGACTTTATAGATATCTTTCTTCTTAAACAAAGTGGAGTGATCTACACGACACAAGTACAGAGGAAATGTTTCAAACTGCATCAACTCCCATGTCACATTTAATTATGAAAGCACTCCCTGATCCTCATATATTTTGCTATCTCCCCAATGCATTACCTGATGAAATCAAATGGAAAAGGCCTATACTATCATAGTTCTTGTAGGTCAATTTATGAACAAGAATATAAAAAATAAAGATGCTCATACATCTCTTTAGTCCACCCTGATCATAATCAATATAAAAAAGTCTATAGGAGGAAAACATTGTTACCCACTGGAGTTGTCAATAATAAATATTCTAAGAGGATTCCAGGGCTATAAATTCAAATCAAACACCCACACAAGCTAATGTTTAGGAAATGAATTCTATATATGGAAGGCACATTAAACAAGTTCTTTATGTCTCCAATAATCTAAGTACCATCTTCCTTCCTGTATCGTCTGTCCTGCAGTCTCTTCCTTGCCAATTCCTTCACTTACTTTAGAATGTAATAGCTTTAAATTCACTGCTACATCATGATTTTTTTTCCTTGCCAAAATCTCTGTAATAGCTCTTGTCTGATTTTGTACATCAGATTGTAAGGCTTAACCTTTAAGAATCTTCATTTAGCTACATATGGCCTTCCTTTTATTTTTGTCCTATGCCTGGGACATCATAATCCTGTCTCAGTAAAAGCCAATCCTCCTTGTTTCTTACATTTCCTAAAACGACGGACTGCCTGATGCTCCTTCCAGCTTTAATTATTTCCTATCTAACATTTATTTTTTAACCAGGAAGCTAGTGTGGTACAAAGCAACAGGATTTGTCTTTTTAAGAATGCATCTGGGCTTAAAAGAAATTCTGGGCTTAAATGGAAGTATCTAAGAAATCAGAAATGATGGGTACCTACCTACGGATTTTTCTTCTGATAAACATTAATGTGCATATATGTATGAGTTGTAAACTTTCTCTCTTATTTACTTGGCTCATGTTTATCATGGCAGCCATTTAGTAAATGGGCAAGTTTTCAAAACAATAATTTTGTGAGAATATTTATGACAAGTTCTCAAAATTACAAATGTGCCCATTTTGTCAGTCTGGCACAGAACTAACTTTAGTGAGTTTGCCTTAAACATTATTTTTAAAAGAAGGGGCTGTGTTAAATTATTCATACTGCAGAATATTACCAGCATGTTTTACCTATTTTATCATTAATATCTGAAAACTTGTTTCCTTTTAATTTGTAGTTCAGCTGGGTGTCGGGAGAATGAATTTATGAAACAATCTTGTTTTGGTGCTATATCTATTATACTGTTGCTTTAAGAATTAACCAGTGCAATCTTTATGGAAAAAAAAGCAGATACCTGAAGATTTCATTGTAATTTTAGGTCAGAAATACTGTATTTAAGATAAACAATGCAACAATAACAAGATCCAAACCATAACAATCCCGTGCCTAGAAATCTCATCTAACATATAAGAGACCTTCACAGACTAAGTCATGATAGCAAATAATTATAGTCTTGAAATTATATCAGTTAACTATTAGGTTTAAAGAACAATGTTAAATTTTAAGACAGGATGTTTTGACAATTAGCAAAAAACGCAAAACTTGTAAAACTGAATATTCCTCTGAAACTCAAAAAAACACCCCAAGACCCTCATATTCAGCCAATCTAAATTGGCACATTGTAATATACCGTTTTTCTTTTATTTCAGGCCCACATGGAATAATCAGCCTCAAGGGTATACAATCCAGAGAAGTAATTTTTCCCTTCCTTAATGGTTGTATCAACCATTAATAGTTGTTATATCAAGTAATTGTAATTACTATTCCAAGTGTCTGCTTTAATTAATTTTACTGAGTTCTGAATGTAGAAGAGGAGGAATTGGGAATGAAAATCCATGTGTTCATGGTATGAAACAAGATTTTTCATGAATGTAAACTAAGTACGAACAAAAGGTTATCTTTTCTCTATCTAGATACTACAGGGAATACTTTTCTATACAGTAATATGTTAAACATTACTAATACAAACCCAAAAATAAATTAAAAACAATAAATGCGCGAAGAAAATTAGAAAAGAAAAAAAATAAGAATATAATAATGGGGAATCTATAGCAATTACTATAAAATATTGAGGCTCCTCTTTTTCAAAAAGAATAGCAATCTTTAAAAAAAATCTATTCTTTAGAGCTTTTTTAGAAAAAGGACAATAGTACACTTGCACGGTTCTGAAATTAACTACCACTTCAAATCTCTTTGTGCCACAAAATGAACAACTGTTCTAGTGCTTCTCCTCATGACAATCTCTATTCTGACTTTGTTTAGCTCTTTATTAATTTCATTCTACTGAGTGTTAGTAGCTGAATAAGAATTTTGCTAAAACAAAGCTTCTGACATACTGGCATCCCTTTTCTTGATTAAAAAAAAATCCAGGTTGTAGAACTTTCAACACATCTGATATTCAGGCATGCTCAGATGTATTCATCTTGGTCTTTGGCAACACTGATTGCTGAGCAGCTTGTCTCATAATGTGCCTGGTGTGCTCTATTCCCAACATAATTTTTTAAATTTGACATTTGAGATAATCAGCTGAGTTCAGCCCAACTGTGAATATGAGGACAAGATGCAGTTTGAAACTAAAGATTTTTGTTTCCAATTTAAGTCATTTTAACTTGCATTTCTTACAAAGAAAAAAAAAGGACTGGAATTAGGGTGGGAAATGGTAAAACATTTATTAATTAAATGAAAATGAAAATAAAACTAAGCATGCTGACATTTGGAACTAAAAAACAACCAGCAAAGTCACCACGTTCAGACTCATATTGGCTAGTTCTATCTATCCCAGCATTCTCTTGGGACAGCAGTTTTGCCCTAGGCTCTACCACAAGCTCAGTGAAGTACACAGCCTCAATTACTAGAGCGTGCAGCCACAACGACCTGCTATTACATAAACAGTCAGTCACCACTGGAGTTAACATTCCAAATCTTAAACAATTCCCATTAATACCCCAAAATAAAAAATAAACTTCCCACCCTAGCCCTGTCCCACACCACGAATGTTAATAATTATAACAAGCAGTAACCCATCTGTTACATCAGAGAAGGGAACAGAGACTCCACTGAGAGATTTTGAGCAAGATGTTAACATTTCTCAGCTGACTGCACAATAAACAACAAAAAAGGGAAAAAAATAATTCATTGGAAAAATGAAGCTAAAAATAGCTGTTGTGTATTTTGGAGTAAGCAGGCACTGATACAGATGTGAACTTATTTAGAAAAATGGATGCTGTATATAAATGATCATATCTATGTGATGAAACTTATGGGGATTTTTGATCTGTATGCATAAGTCATTTAACTGGGTCAAAGAGGAGCTGTAGAAATATCTTAACTAACTGTTGAACTGAATTGCATAGTTAGTTAAGATAGTTAGGTTTAAGACGGAAGCTAAACTAACTGCAAACAATCAAGGCAGCTGGGTCACCTATTCCTTCTTTTTCTATGCATCCCACTTTATCATTTTGCTGTTTGGCCCCCACAACCACTAAGGGATGCAGGGAGCAGAAATAGCAGAAATAGAGTGGAATAGAGTAAGATCCTATCCTATTCCTCCCACACCCCTCTCTTTGTGTATGTGAGAGAAAGACAGGAGCATGTAACACAAGGTAGTTAAGGAAACATAAAATGACCATTCCCATTCGTCAGCAATTATGCGTTCCTGGCACATGGGATTAGTCAATTAACCAAAGGGAGCAGCTAACATCAGCATGATGTCATCCAAACATGTTCATTAGATCTACATTGCATAAAATCAAGAAATAGAATCAAAACACATTCCTGACAAATGAACATGGATATTTAATTGTATCAGTAGATGATGCCTGCTTGAAAAATTAGCAGATCAACTTCAGCTAGGATAAGAAAAAGCATAATGTGCACACATTCCCCCAATTTACAAGAATTTTAGATGTACATGAAACAGGTATATAAATTCTGGCATAAACTTACTCCAGAATAGGTTTTTGAAATTTTGAAATGTGAAATTTTAGGGACTCGTAATTTGCCCTGTCAATTTATTTAAAACTCCATGGAATAAGTCCAAGCTACTTATAATATCCACCGTTCCTGCCACTTTGGCAGAAAAGACTTGCCTACTAACTCACATTTTTTCCATCTGTTTTACATTTCTCTACACCCAATCAAATATTATTTAATTCACTACAGAATATTCTAGACTTTAGCAAATTTCTGCTAACCAGTAAAAGACACAGACCAGGACCAGTTTTTTCATATTTATCTGTATGTGGACAATAAAAACCTATGTTTCAAATCATATAATCTTTACGATAGGTGTCCCAAATTTTAATTATTTAGACTGAGTTTTTCATTTTTCACCTTGAGTGGAATACCTTCTCAAGAAGGCATCGTTAGGCATGTGATGACAGATTCTTTTGTCCTATAGGTAAGGCAACCCTGAGGCTCTGTTGCAAATAGAAAGGAGGAAGAGGTTGCTGTAACATGACAGTGATCAAGTTATCAGTAATAGCCAGATAAAGGGATGAGCCCTTCACTACACAGCTGTCTATTTCAATGTGGGGCAATAAATTAGAACAAGGACTGTCCAAGTGCTGCTGTAGTCACGGGGGAAGATGGAGATTAGTTTTATTCATTTTGTCTGGAATTCACTTAAGCTCGATATGTCTCAAGTGCTGCTGTAAGCATCTTTTATTAACCTTTCCCCCATCATATGTAGACTTGAAGAGATCTACAATATGCAACAGGTTTCTTATTTGTATTCTCAGCACAATGTTAGACAAGGACTGAAATGAAATCTACTTCTCTTCACAGTTAAGTGAATGGAAATAGCATGCATCAAGGTAAACTATAAACAAAAATACACCAAAACACATCGGATTTTATATATTCCAATAGGTTGACATTCAGTTGCATAGCTTGCCCCAGTCTAATAATGAGATATTGTCAAGATTCTCCATGTATGCCTGAATGCTCTAACAGTTTGGATGGAGAAGAAGAAGAGGATGACTGAATTTAGGAACCCTCCATTTCCAGGGAATGTCCATGTTTAAGCGCCATATATAATTGCATTTCCCCAGGATTAGTGAATATATATTAAGGATCTTCCTGAAATCAAAATTTAAGGAGCAAATGACAGCAATGGCATTGAGGGACTTTGCAGATTTATCTAGTATGCCAATTTCATCCTTTTCTGGGTTGAGAAATCTTTCTTTTGGTCATCTCTAATCTGAATTATTGCAATAAGTTCTGCATGGAGCTGCTTTAGAAGATTATTCTAAAACGAAAGTTGATCCAGAACGTGGTACATAAACTGTTTCGCCTATATGACAGCCCTATTTCATCAACTGCCCTGGTTATCAGTTGACATCTAGAAACAATTCAAGGTATTGGTTGACACACATAAAACTCTATGATTCTATGACCTAGGTAGCTAAGGAATTGTCCTTTTCCTCAAATTACCTTCTCTGATTTTACAATACAACAGGAAATGAGGGGGTTTGAAAATCTATTCATAGGACATTGCTTGGAATTTCTCTTTTTGCTCTCAAGTAATGGCCAAGGTTTCTTTCCAAGATACAAGTTGGACAAAATATGCTTGCTTTTCATACATGTCACGACTTTGACAGAATATTTGCTCCAGTGTGACAAATATATAATGCTGGAATAGATGAATTTCTACTTCAGTTAATATTTGCAGATGCTGATTCATAAACTCATTTCTGCATCAATGTATGCATGTTAAAAAAACTACTATAAATCCTCATATGTTTTGAAACTTTTCTCTCAAAGTACTGAATGAACATTAATCCTAAATAAATACTTTTAACACCATAGGATATATGCTTAGGAATTTTTAAGTATACTATCTAATTTGAAGATTTGGGGCAGTAGATTCAAATGTGGAAAACAAAACAAAAAATAAAATAAAAGGAGGATCCCATCTATTCTAACAATAGACTTAGCCTGGAAACTCTTAAAATGAAAAAGTAAAATCTTTCAGAATATACTGAAAAATATATTTTTAATTACCCTGTGGTCATAATAATTGCTACTGACCATGTTTCTGATTTGTCAGCATTTATCCAGGGAAGACTAGGTCACATAGAAAACGTTCTGAAAGAACTACCTTAAGCCATATTCAGATGAAAGATTTAAATTCTCCCAGGAGACTAAATTTAAGAGAGTCTTTCCCCACCCCTACCCCCAGAATGATAGACTTTTAGTGCTGTACCTCCAACAAAGCAGAATCCCAATATTAATATGAACAAAAAATATTCTGCCACACAGTAGGTGTGGAAAAACTGGCAGAGCATTCTTATCCTGTTTTGAAAACATTCCAAAATGTTCATCACTGTAGTGCCTGGAGATGGAAAATGAAATAGGGGAGATGTCTAGTTTTTCCAATAGAAGAGAATATATAGAGTTCAAGGTTGAACTGTGGAATCCTTGGTGCTCCCTGAGTTTGCAGACATTAGAGTAGAGTAGAGTAGAGTAGAGTAGAGTAGAGTAGAGTAGAGTAGAGCAGAGCAGAGCAGAGCAGAGCAGAACAGAATTCTTTATGGGCCAAGTGTAATTGTAGCTTCTTCTGCCAGAGTTGATGGGGGTATTATTTTCTCCTTGGTAATTGGTGGAGTTGGCTAATGAAACATCTGCAAATTAACAATCAACTCAGAGAGCACAAATATAGGCAATTTTTATTCTATAGCAAGCAAGGTAGGCATAGGGGAGATTGGGAGAAGCCAAACTGTGGTCTACATTTCCCCCCTTTGTTTGGTGATATGGAGAGTTGGGGAAAGCAGGGCTTGCAATCTCACAAAACTGAGCTCCTCTATATGTTAGCTGATCTCCTTTAGGAGCTTTCTATGCAGGACATTCTTAAACTCAGAAATAGCTGGACTTACAAGCTGGGGAGAAAAATGGATCCAGAGTCAAGAGTTCTCCATTCAAGGATGAGGTCCAGGATCTGCAAAGTCTACACTTCTGTTTCAAAAGTTTAACTTGTAAAGACCTCTACTTTTGTTCTGGAACACCCATGAAACATTATCATGACACTCTACATTCTGCCTCTTGTTTAGAAGGTTGTATCTTGACACTGCTTATAATTGAGAGTTACTGTATTTCAGAAAATAGTTGAGAGTCAATGATTTCAGTGTTTTTTTAAATACCCTGCAATTAATGTGTTCACTTCTGTGCTTCTCTACAATGGGTTATTTATTTTTAAAAGCACAAAGCATAGGACTAGCATTCCCAAGCTTTCTTTCAAGAAGGCTAGCACATATGCTTTTAAGTATGGATAAGAAACACAAAATAAAAGAAAAAAACACATGCTTATATTATGCTTGTCACATACACAAAATTTCTCCTAGTTTGCTACCTACGTATGCTTGGAAAAACCTTCCTATATATTATGGAATTTGTGCAGCACTGAGACAAATGAAAGTTTTAATAATATGCTCACAAACATATTTTGCCTTTTTCTTTTTAAAAAAGACTCTGTTCCCATCTCTAATTGGAACTGTTAGTATCAATTCAATTTTTTTTTCTTTATCCCACTGCAATCCAAAATCTGATTGGTTGGCAGGTCACACTGGCACTCCTACCTGAGTTATTTTAGCGCTAATGATTGGTTCCTGTAAGACTATTCTATAACAGAACACAGGAAGAGCAATTCAAAAACACAGCTGTGGAGGGAAACAATCAGACACAAAAAAACCCAGCAAAGGGCTTACCAGCCTTTTCTTTCCTTAGGATGCAAGCACATGTTTCACCAAAAGGTTTGGTCCTTTAGGATGACTGCTTTTGTGAAATAAATAAACCACACTAGTGGAAGCTGTGATCAAAGCTGTTACTTCCCACACCTACCGTCTGCACCCTGGGCCTGCATAATGCCAGGGAGCAATAAAACTTTAGATTGGAAATATTTAGGAATGTTTGCCCCAGAAAAGGAAAGGAAGAGACAGATAAGAAAATAATAGAAAAGCAAAAGTTCTAAGTAGAGACCACTATTTTCTCTTTCATATCATCTCCACTCCATATCTTGCTATTAAACTGAATTTCATGGGAAGAATTTTGTTTAAACCTTACTTCATTCCTACTTTTAAGAAATGCTTTCTTCATTTCTCCCACAACAGTGACTTCCCCACAGAGGAAAGAAAATGAATTACTGGTGAATTATTATGGAGAAACAGCACCCATTTGATTAATGCCAATTAAAACAGCAGAAAGCAGATGGCTTAGAGTTATTGACCGAGATGTTACTATTATTGTTCATTTCAGTTAGCAATGAAAAACAATGGAGAAAGTTTGATTTGTCCACTTTGAGAGATGTATTTATTCTCACTAGTATCAAAGAATGAAATATCTGACTATTTTTTTAAAAAATTATAATTTTAAACCTTTAAGTAAATATCAAGACTATTTTGCAAGAGGGGACATTGTGCTGGATTTGGGGAATTACCCAGCTGGATACTTCTTATTATATTGCATTAAAGCACAACTCAAGGGATGGCCTTCATTTGTTTATATTCTCATTGCATCTCCTCTGTATGAGATAATAATGCAGCAGTGCTAGGGAAAGGGGGAAGAACAGCTATTATTTTCCTACACAAATGACATAATGAAATTCAAACAAGGTAGAAAAGTGCATAAGCAATGCCTACAACAACTTGAAATACCTTAACGGTTCCTAGGTCCTTGGTTAGGACTCAAGCTGTTAAGCTACCAACCAGCCCCAAAGGCTGTGAATCTCACCAAAGATAATAAAAATCTCACCATAATAATAATTCTGTTTATTGGCAGAACACCTGCCTAACTCAAGGTTCTAAAAGGGAAATATCTTTTTAAAAACTCATAAAAACTGATAGGCTAGATTCTAGAAGCAAGAGAAGATTGTCCCACATATTGTCTATATATGTCTTTTAAAATGAAATAGCTTTAATAATAAGCATATTACATTCATTATAATATCATCACAAAGATCCTATATGTTCTCTTCTGACATCGCAATCAGAATTATACTTTAAATTAATTTAGTGAAACATTTTATTTCCAGCTGGTGTTTTAGCTTATCTAACTAATGCATAAAGTATTCTTTATTTATTGTCTCTTTGACCAGAAAATAGCTATAGATTTCTAAGTAGTAAATAAATACTTTTTAGTTGCCTCTGCTGTTTTAGAGCCTATATTTGCTAAATTCTAACAAAATTGATGACTTCTTTATGTCGGAATGTAGTTTCTATAAATCTGAGCCAGCATGGGCATGGCTAAAGTCAGTGTAATCTGGAAGGCATCAAATAGGGGAACCCTGGTATAAGGACAGCCGTGAACTAGACCAACTGATTGAAGAGATACAATAAAATACTCTTTTTTAGTTAATTTAAAGTTAAAGGGAAAAGTAAGTAAGGACATGATATATCATAATCACCTTTAGGGGATAGTGTCAAAATGTTAACCAAAACATTTACTATTCATTTGTTTATTTACATTTGGTATAATATTTAGCATATTGTAAAAGGCCCACACATTCACCTATAAACGTTTGTGGGCCTTGAATTCCCTTAATCTCCAATCCCTACATAATTTTTCAAAGATCGCAAGAGAAGAAAGGAAATGGATAAAGAAAAGGAAGTGTCTGAGGCAAGATCAACCTTTTATTTTGAGTAACCAAATTATGCCAATTAAAAGGACAATGATGGAAATTTTCATTTGCTAATTGTATCTTAGGCTGATTAGAACTACACCGTACCTTTATGAGAAGAATACTCAGTATATTTCACCTGGCAATGGTCAAAAAACCCAGCTCAGGTTTGCACTGAGGGTCAAGTACAATAATAAGAAACATGCTTGCATTCTTTAATATATAATATGTGTATATATATATATTTATATAAATATGTATATACAGGGAAGAAGAAAATTAAAGAAAATTATTCTTTGAAACACAAAACTAAACAAAAACATCATCATCAACAAGAAGAGCAGCAACAACAACAACAATAATTTTTAAAAAAGGCTGGCTTGTTATGGGTTGGAGATGAGAAGGCTCCAAGTATATGTACTTACATAGAGGTCAGCACCGTAAAATCCGTCCTGGTAAACCACACTGCAGAAAATCCACACAAAAACAAAACAAAACAAAAAAACAAAACAAAAACAAAAAGAACAGAAAACACATTCCGGTTATTGAGGACGGCAGCATGCACATGCATTTTACACAGGCAGGTGATGTATGAATCCATAACCTGGGCTTTCGGGCAGGAGCAAATCAGCAGAGTTTGTGTTTGCGCACGCACGCTAGACAGCTCCATGTCATCTTCCATGGCATGCAGGCGGGCAGGGCAGAAGGGCAGACAGTATGCAAAGGGGGGATGGGGAGAAAACAACCTTTATGCTGTACAATAGTGTGTTGTTGTTTTAAAAACTCAATGCTTTGAAAAAGAGAGATACAACTTGAGAAACCTCAACTTTAGTTATTAACCTGGAAAGGCTTTAATTAACCCTCTAAACAAATGAATCAACTGCTTTCATGTAACGGGCTCCAAGTAGAACAAGCAAGGTCATTGGGAGTAGTTCATCCAGTGCTGGAGTCCACCTAGATCAAAAACACACCAAAAGTTGTGTATTCATCTGCATCTTGCAGCCTTGTGTGATCACTTCTGATATCCATACATCACCCATTTTGTTTTTGGTTGTAGTTTTTTTTACATTGACATGCAATAAGTTTTGGCCGATCACACAAGCATGCAAATTATGATTATTTAGCATCTAAAAGTACTGATTTATCCTCAGAGTAAAACCCCCCGAATAATTCAATTCTGATCAAAGTAAGGAAAAATAAATGTAATAAAAATACCCACAGTGCATTGCTTTCACAAGCAGAGATCATGAGCTAAAAGGGTTAGGTAACTGATCCAAGGTTGCAGAACTGGAAAAATAAGAAAGGGGGATCCCTGGGTAGATAGCAATGATACATTCTACGGAATGTACCTAGCTCCCTTATTTCGAATTTAACAGCTGCTAAATAGTTTATTCTAGCACATCCAGAAATAAATGAACTGTGAAATTACTACCACTTATTAGAACATTTTATAAAGTAACGTGCCTTGTGTTGATAGGGCAAAAGATCAGGGAAAGATAAGAAAGGAAAAGAGAGTTTGCCACAGCCCTGGTTATGAATGCATGCTTTGCACAGCTTTCTGTAACTTTAATCATTTGATAGATGAATGCTAAATCACTCAGATTAAAAAGCATTAGTTTCCCATATATGAGAGCCTTGTGTGTATGTATCTGGCTTACCAGTTAATGTTATCACAGGCTAGGAGACAATATTACTTGTAATTTTTTTCCATATGCCAACTGGAGTGAAAAATGATGCCAAGTTTCTCTCACACTGATCAGAAAACACCCACCTATAGGAAGTTACAAACAACAAGGCTAGGATAGCTTGGCTATAAATTTGTTATATAATCATCAGATTTCTACAGTGATGCAAGCTTAAGTTATTAATCTAATCATGCAGCATTGCACCCCGCTTCAATTTTAAACTACAAATACATAGCTGATCAGCATACATATACTTGATGAAAATTTACTGTAGGAAAGTGATGTCAATTCAGCAGGGAGAGTATGCCATTTATAATATGGAGATATATTATTGATTTCAGTAGAGAGGCAAAAATGGGTATTTTTTTTATTGGAATGCTTTGAATTTATAAATCTTGTATTGTAAAATTAATAAGTTTGTAAGATGAATTTCAGGTTTTGCATCTTACAAAAGCTTACAAAAACCTTTCTTGGTGTTAATCACATGAAGAAGATATAAAATATTTACTTGTATTGAGCTGCTTTGCAAGGAATCTTCCCCTTTATCATATACCAAGAAAGTACAAACCACCAAATGAAAACTGATGCTAGACTACCAGGTATTCTATTCCCTCCCTCCTCATTTTTTAATTTTATTTGGACTGGGACTTTCCTTAATAATAACTGTATTAAAAATATTATAATAATGAATATTATTAAAATATTATAAATTCTATTATACTTTTATCTGGATTTGAACTTCTATTTTATTATTTTAGATATATTTATATATTAAAAGTTAATGTTTTATACTGTAAGCCATACAGTCATTTGGTTATGAGATTTAACAAAGAAAATAATATATATATATTAATAA
>JAPKID020001215.1:0-15290 GCA_026931265.2 Tropidonophis doriae
GCCTGATCTCACCTCGCCCCAGTCCCTTAGTTTTTAAATTTTAATTGGGGATATTTTTTAATTAAGGGTTTTAGTACTGGGGTTGTCATTGTTTAATTGAATTTTTAAAGTGTCTGTTTAATGTATTTGTCTTTTATATTTTTCCCTGTACGCCGCCCCAAGTCCCTTCGGGATATAAATCTAATAAATTTGAATTTGAAATTTGAATTTTAAACTACATTGAAAAGTTGAAGAATATTTCAGAAGAAGGGAATTTCTGTTGCTATAAATTTCATGGATGCATCCAGAAAGAAGTCAAGTTAACCTTAAAGGAAAGTTTACATTTTATACCTTAAAACAGCATCACAAAATTGGAAGTGAATAATCTAGTTTGGGATTTCCAGTTGGGAAGTCCCCAAATCCAGCCTAATTTATATTACTACAAAGATCTTTAATAAGGTAAAGGTTCCCCTTGCACACATGTGCTAGTCATTCTTGACTCTAGGGGATAGTACTCATCTCCGTTTCAAAACCAAAGAGCCAGCGCTGTCTGAAGACGTCTCGGTGGTCATGTGGCCAGCATGACTAAATGCCGAAAGCATACCGAACATTGTTACCTTCCCATCAAAGGTGGTTCCTATTTTTCTACTTGCAGTTTTACGTGATTTCGAACTGCTAGGTTGGCAGATGCTGGGACAAGTAACAGGAGCTCACTCTGTTACATGATGCTAGGGATTCGAACTACCTAACTGCCAACCTTTCTGATCGACATGCTCAGCGTCTTAGCCACTGAACCATCACATCCCGTATATTTTTTGTTTCAATACATCTGATGAAAAAGAGCCAAACCTCTCATTGGGTAATCATTCCCACTGCCAGAGGGTTCTAATTATTAAGTTTTACACAATTTAATAATGAATAATCCTTCAACACCCCAAACCTTATGATAAAAATTAAAAACGTGTCATAATTATGTTTACGGTTTCACTAATTGATTCCTGCCTCTTCCCCTCCCAAATCTGCAGCCACTAGATCTAAATTGAAGATGCTGGGAACCGAAAATTCTAAAGAATAGGATTTTCTTGTAAGATCTCGCCAAATCATTTTGTTTGGAATAAAGATAGAACAGTTTTCTATTAAATTTTGGATTGCTTTGCAGAAAAAGTCATTGGGCGGGAAGGTCATTCAGATCACCCTAAATCCATAAAAATCTAAACTTGGCAAGAGGTTGTTGTTCTAACTGCAAATCAGCCTTTCTCAAGCAAACTGAAAATAGCTAAAATAAAAGGATAGGGATATAGGTAGTTTGATTAAACTTAAATAAAATAAACATTTCACTTCTACTCATTTTTAATTGGCATATTTTCGTAGGTTTAATTTTTTGTGGTGTAATCTGAAGTTTGAAATCAGGCTATTTGAATGTAATATAGTTCAATCTATTGAGCAAATGTTTAAAATGGATCAATTCAGCAATAATTAATGTGTTATGTGAATAGGGCCAATTAACCCCCTACAGTTCAAACAACAGTCTAAGAGTCAATAGAATATATTCATTTTGGATAAGTGTATTATATGAGCCCAGCCTGTAAAATATATAAGCTATAATGTGCTAGATAAATAAGCATTGTGCAGCTCTCCAATTATTGCTGTATTATGATATAGTATGCTTTACTATTGAACATGTTTTCTAAAGTTCTCAACTTTTCTAAAGTTTTTCCTTCTATAAGAGTTGTATTTCAGCAACATCTGGTGTAGTCCACATTTTCTATATCTAGTTGATGGCTTAGTGTGTAGTGTGAAAACAACCTATGCTGTTCTGAAATCTGCTTGGTATTTTCTCATGTTTTCCTCACCTGTGAAAGAAACTTCTGTTTTTCTGAATTTTTTTTCATTTTTTTCCCGTTTAATTTTTAAATCGAAGGTGGCAGGTTGGTGCTGTTATTTTTTGTTATATCTCATTTCCCCTCCCTGATAGCTGTGCAGATTTCTTAATCTGAAAATTCTCATTAAGAGGACTTCTGTCGTATGTCGCTTTGTTAGAGTTAAACTAAAATGAGAAAGTCCTTAAAAGTTATAGATTGCTGGAGAGATGACTGTTGAGAGGAAATTAGGACATGACTTTCAATGAGATAATTATATAATGAAAGATGACCCCCCCACACACACCGGCTTTGTCATTCTTTACTAATTACATACAAGAACACCACATTCCACCCATAAATGTTTCATCAAAGTTCTCTTCTATTGTGATAACATTTTAATCCCATCAAATTGATTAAGAACTACTAAAAATGTAGAAGAAACTTTCTGCCCAGAAAATGATTTATCTGTTGATAATTAACAGTATTTGAAAGTTTCTTCCTTACTTGTGATAGCTGCAATGATGTAAATGGGGGAGGACAAAGTGGAAAAGGAAACAGACTGGATACATCAAAAAGTTAAGAAAGAAACAAGATCAGCACATGCAACTGCCTTTATTTCAACAGACTTAGTGATTTAGTGGAATAGTATTCATTACTAGATAAGTCCTTTGTGGCTTGACAGCAGTGGTGTGCGAGCTTTATGTCCTGAGGCACATTTTTAAATTTTTTTAACATGCTTTTGACCTCTACAAGTCCCCCGGGAATATTGCCAGTGAAGCAGTGATGTCACTGCCCTGAAAAAGTCCTGGCTGTTCATTCATTGGGGTTGAAGAACACAAAATAAATGTGTTATATCTTAATGCACGAATTTTGCAATTTGAGCAAATCATTCAGCCCAAAATTAGTAATTTCACTGGCATGGCTTGGGAATGCATTGAATGCCTCCAAAATAGGATGTGGGAAGGGTTACTGTTCATAGGTTGTGAGAGTCTGTGATAGGACAGAGAGAAAATGCATTTCCAGGACCAAACTGTCTTTCTCCAGCCATTGTTGGCTTCATGAAGAAGGATGGTGTGTGTTCAAATGCACAGAGGCAGATGGATTGTCAGCCGTTCATCTAGTATTACTTGTAACCTGACTGCTTTGACAGATGGGAGGTCCATAGTCAGTTCTGAGATGATGGTTCATATCATGAAGGAGGGGGGGAAAGGCAGAGGGAACACAATCATTATTGAGGAGGGGATGGGGACTGCAATATGTCTAATAGCATGAGATGGGGTGGAGGTGAACAAAAGGGTAGGAAGTGGCTTCTATGAGTGATGATATATGTGCAGTGTATGAGAAAAAAATGGCTCAAAATCTCCTGACCTTTTGGGAAGGTGGTTTGGTTTCATCTCATTATTTCTTGTCTATTACTCTCTGCTGCTTTTCTACATAGGCTTCCAGGTGGGGGGAGACAGGCAAGTGACAGCAATCTTCACAATTTGGTGGGGTGCTTTTTTGATTTCCTGGTGTATGGATTGATTTCTGGTTACGAGATGCCTTTAATATTTTAAAGCAAAACCAGGTATAAACAGCAGAGAGACAGATATTTCTGATGTTAAACCTACTCACTTGGGAATAAATACCATTTTTTCTTTCTTCTTGATAGCAGAGAATCATGCCTCTTCCCCCCCTCCTTCATGATATGAAAAATAAATGCAATGTAATGAGAATTTATGAAGGTGTATATGGCTCAGCAACTCTTCCTTGAAAATAAAATGTGCTTTAAAAATAATCAGAAAGAAAGAATGCTGCATGAGCAAAATCAGTTCCAGCAGACCTTGAAAGGCTAAGACTGGCTGTTGCCATGACACCTACCACTTGCACAGGAGGGTCATTGGACTTCAGCTTCAAATACTGTCTTACATTAACTGCTGGAAATTATCACTATATATTTCTCATTGCTAAATACATTTCTTTGCTGTCTAAACCAACCTCAAATCTGGCCAACCTATGCTGCCACCTGTACTCATCTTCCTGGATGATTATTTCTAGGTGTTATCACTATCATTGATGGCTTCACACCCCACTGGCTGCTTCTATGTGACCGAGAGTAAAACAACCTTTTAGACTTTGCTAAACTGAGAGCTTGTGGTTCAATAGTTGGTTGGTGTTGTGCCTTCAAGTCAGTGCTGAATTCTGGTGACTGCCTGGACAAGTCCCTTCAGTTTTCCTTGCACAAGTGGTTGGTCATCGCCACTTTTCTGGGCTGACAGAGAGAAAGAGACTGACTCAAAGTCACTCTGTTGGCTTCATGCCTAAGGTAGGACTAGGGTCTCTTGGTTTCTACCTTGAACCTTAGCTACTACATGAAACTGAAGTTCAATATTCACCTTTTATCTTAGTGTCAGATAAACCAGGTTTAGGATGAAGCATGTTATGGAAGGTGAGCTATTGGATCTGTTCAGAGGTGTTATTCAGCCAGTTCAGACCAGTTTGCCCGAACCAGTAGCGGAAATTGCAGGTGGGCCCGTGAAGTGAGCGGATGCACATGGGCGAACTGATGGTAACAAAATTTGGAACCCACTGCTGATCATCCCTGGGCCAGTATGCATATCTATCCCACTGAGGTCTATTCCTTCTTTCCTCATTGCTATCAGACCTAAGTATCCTCATATAACACCATTAGAATGTTTTTTTGGGGGAAACTTTTAGTTAGTGCCCATGGGGATATTTTTTTAAAAAACATTATTTATGTACACTATTTGGGCAATTTTAGTTTGATCATTCCGGTTAAAAAAAGAAAGAAGTTTACCTTCTCCGAAGCTTCTCAAGGATTGTGTGTCTGAACAAGGTACAATCTGTGCTCCATCCCTCAGAAGTCAAGCAGCCAATGCACAGTTGAGAAGCTGTGTAGAAACAAGATACATGAAAATGAATCAGAAATTGAGTAGAGAATAGATTGTGAAACAATGGGAAGCAATGAAGTTGATTACAGAACCAAATGGGCCAAGAAAGGGTATGGATAATCGTAAAGAAAAATGGACACATTTTTTGGATACATATTTTCTAGGCCAGTGAGTCTTTTTATTGTTCCACATAAATTAAGTCCTAGAATAGAAATTTATTCTAGACAGTTTTATCAGTTTTGTGTGAGAGGATGAACTCCTGATCAAGTAGCATGTAAAATGCAGAGGTCGGTGATTGGATTTATGACTCTAGTTTGCAGATCCTAAGTATTGTAGATTCTAAGCAGTTATAGGTTGTCCTTGACTTATGCCCATTGATAACTAAGTTATAGGATGGCACTGAAAAAAGTGACATGCACTTATGATGGTTGCAGTATCCCCATGGTCACATGATCAAAATTTGGGTGCTTAGCAACCAGCATATATTTACATAGTTGAAAAAGGCAGAAAGGGGAATTTTCCATACCCTTGTCATTGTGCCTCTGCCACTAGCTTCCATAAGGTGGAGGAGAATAGCTTTTGAGGGAGGAACCTATGCATAGACTCTCCATGTGATTTAGAATGCTATACGTCATGTCCTTTCACTTAAATGCAATAAAGATGTGACCAACACACATGATCCAAGTATTCCTAGTGACATGATTATAATTGTGGTAGAAAGTTTTGCTGAATATACCTATTCAGAAATAGGTCATTCACTTGTTTTAGTCTCAAGATTTTGTTTATTATTGATATTTTTTGGGGGAAACTGTTGATTGTCTTTCCATCTACTTTCTGAATTTCTGCCAGGCTTTGGCAACAAAGCAATCTATCATTGGCTGTAGTTGGAGTTGAATAGATAAATTTGTCTTGGAAGGGAGGGAAGGATGAAGTATCCTAGGGCAGAGTTAATGATAGTTTTAGACAAGAGTAATCTGATAAGAGGATTGAAAATCAATGCCCCTTTAATAGAGAATGGGTTACCCCAGTAACATCGCTCTCCCTGTTGCCATATGCAAAATAGACCATTCCTAACATATTGAGAAATTTGACTTATTCCGACATCAACTGTCATAATTTTCTTGCATTTGGCCTTCAAGCAATAAGTTCCCTGTGTTCTTAAAAATAAGAGACTGCTCTGGAAGGGAAAGAATCCGAATCTTCCCCATTGCAAGACAATCTGATCAATGTGGGAGTATTGCATTGTGTCAAGTTAGTTTTTTCCACTCTCATGGACATATGATCCCTATGAGCCTACGCTCAGCTGGGAACAGCTGTTCTTGACTGTAACCTTTCTGGGAGAATAGAAATCTGGGGTTCAGTGCCACGTCTCTACTGCAGCCTTTATTATAGGTTCCTGCTGTTAATTTACTATGGCTGGAAATTGTAGCACTTAGTTATGCAATAGTCTCTGCTTGGCCCTGTGGGTGAAATATTATCTAGCATGACCAAGCTGGAAGGATGGGTGAATACTGATTTGGTATGGGAACTAGTTCCCAGTCCTCATTGCTTCAGCTGCTGAAGGGAGAAGTATGAACTATGTGCCTCTCCCTTCCATTTATGACGGTGGAAGGAACTTGGCAAGGACTGGAGCAGCTGATTCCTTGTCCAATGGTGGTAATGTAGTTCCATTCCCAAGCATTTAAAATTGACTGTGTTGTTTGCAAATGATATGGATTTCTGCATGGCTCTTTGTTTTCCATCTAGACTCTATAACCCAAACACACATAATAACTGAGGAATACCTTTAGAGACAGCTTTTAGATTCTCAAAAGTGTTTGGACATTGCTAACTTCTTCATACTACAGGGTTTCAAGGAGGAGGGTGGGGACTCAGAAATTGATAAGAAAACAAGATTCACACTATTCCAGTCTTTTGTCTATAATTGAATTACGTTGGGCATCAAAGACTTTGGCACCTTAAAGCAGTGTTTCTGGGGAGAGGGTGCGGTATAGAAATGCAAATAAATAAAATAAATAAATAAATCCCTGGCGAGTTTAAAATAGGTGGACTTCAACTCTACCATTCTTAGAGGCTTAAAGTTTTAAGAATATATGCATCAAATATAGTATCCTGTTGTATCAAATGTGGCCTTTTCTTTATCTTTAGTTTTGTGAATATGGAATCATAAATAAAATCATATGAGAATATATATTATATATAATCATATGATTATATATTATATACACACACATATAATGAGAATATATTGAATCCCTTAGGACAGTGGATAACATTGAAGTAATCTTGGGTTGTTGTGGCTGCTTTTTTGAAGCCATAATGAAAGTGTTAAGTTCTTGTCACTAATATGGTGTCTGTTGGAGAAGTAGTCCGTGAGGCGAGAAGAGAGTAAAAGTCAATGTCCAAATTCTTGGAGAACTAGCTGGCTTGGCTTGATCCACTCTGCCCTCCTATGCTGCAATTTTAAATTGTTCTTAATTAGGTTTTATGGGTTTTAATTTTTATCATTGGGTACAGGGTTAATTTAATTGCGTTTTAGTCTGTATATAGTATCTGTTTTGTATGGTTTTTTAATTCCACCTGTACACCGCCCCGAGTCCCTATGGGGAGAGGGGGCGGTATAGAAATATAATAAAATAAATAAATAATAAATAAATTGCATGATGGCTTTCAAAAGTCATAATAATTCTTTGTGAAAGTCATGTAGAAACCAACTATAGATTACATATTATGCATAAATGGAAGGAATAATATAAATCATGTATTTAATATACTGATATAATGTATAAACATATACCATACATTTCCAAATGATCTGCATATTTTCCCTTTTTCCTATCAGTATATTTATACATAGTCATTATTTAATTGTAACACAAGAAATTGCTTTTCTTTCAGTCACAATTCAGTCACAATTACTATTTTCTTTCAAAATTACTGGATTATAACTATAATAGTTTTAACTATGGCTAAACAAAGTGAAAACGTGGAAAATAAGCTTATAAAGGTGGGTTGTTTTTTCCTAAACACTATTAAATCCAATCTCAGTTTATTGACCGAATTATCTAAAAGGGAAGTCTTCAATCTCTTCATTAGCTTCGTCAAGATGAACTGTTCTTAGAGCTTCTTGATTTGTGTGAATAAAAACATTTGAACTAGGGGACCATCCTTCCAGCTACATCATGCTATCAAAAAAAGATGCTAGCTTTATTATAACTCAACATAATCTGTCAAAAAAGAAGATTCCAGAAGCACAGATTTTTTTTAAGGAAATTATGACAGACCAAGAATTTATTATAGGCTTTGAGATCAACAGAATTGAATTGGACAGAATTTAGTGTCTCCCGTGAGAAATAATTTTAGATCTCTGTCAATGATTTTGAGATAAAGAAATTAGTTGCTTTATTAGGCTTCAAGTATGAATTCATTGTTACACTCTTCAATTGCTTCACACTTGTCCCCAGAATTTGCCTTATTTTATTTTTTTTGCTTGAATGTTTACATATTTTTAAGAAGTCTGACATCTATAAGTTTTACAATTTTCTTGTGGACTAAATGCTGTTGTATGATTCCATGGGCAATGAAATGGTCAAATATTTTCTTACTGCATATCATTGAGAGAGATATTATAAAAGAGTTTTATAATATCAACAACTGATGTCAAGCTAAATTTATCAGAGTGAAGTGCCACCTTACCATCAAGGAAAGGAAAAATAAAATAGACAATATTCTTCCCCTGTCTTGACTTTGCCCCATTTTATGTCAACTTGATTTTGAAGAGGGTTTCAAGAGGTTTCAGCTTTAAAGCAGAGAGTTAAATTATGCAGCTGCCCAGCCTCCCAGAATAGAGAAACTTGGTATAGATTTTTTTCACAATGCTATTGAAGTGCTTATTTTCCTCCTGAAGAGACACAAACAGATGCAAACTTCTGTAAACACTTTAGAAATGTATTCAGTGAGTTTGGCCTCTCAGCGGTGCTCAATAGCTGACAGAAAAATGTCTAATTAGTGCAAGTGGAAATAATAGGGCCACTTGGATTCCTCCTACCCTTCTTCACATCTCCTTTTCCTAGGAACTCAAAGCCTCTTTTGTCTGGCAGGTCACCCTCTCCCATGCTTTTGTGTTTCAGTTTCTTAAAGGAAGGCAAGATGCAAAGGGGAAAATATATTAGGCAATGAAGGCAATGCTTATACATACGGTAGATGCTGGAGCAGTGTGAAAAATTTATATCTAGGCCGTATCAATTTACAGGTGCTTCAAGATGAGGAATTCCTCCCATAGTGGAAAGTATGTGTTCCAGGAAAAGGGGAATCCTTTTCAATTGTCACATTTTATTTTGCTTTCAAAAATCCTCTAAATGAATCAGTTTTTTATTGCCTAAATCATCTGAAGAGCAAACTTCAAAGTAATTAACAGCCTGATCTTGTGAGTAAACATATACTCTGCATTCCCACTAATACAATGCAGGAAAATTTCTCTCACTATAGTGAAAGCAAGTCTACTTTCAACATTTCTTTATAAGGAGAAGAGACATGTGTTAAAATTCTCATGACTGGAAAAGAGTGTTCTTGCATTTATGTGAAGAGATGCTGTGCACAGTTCTTAGTTCTGATTAAAATTTCTAGGACACATTCTCCACAACTTAAGCCCCATTGATTTTAGTGAGAACTAAACTTAACCTTTTTACCTGTAGATTAATTTAATACCTAGGTTCACGTTATGCTTCAACTGTATGGTGGATTAGTTTAGCCTGTGGTGTAAATTCAGTCTCTATAGTTTGTCAACCATATTTTATATTTTTGCATTATCTGTGAACCCAGCAACAATGGCTTAATCAATAAAGTAAACTAATACTGGCTTGGTACAATCTATATATTTGTTTACAGGATTAAGTTTCTCACCTAACTTTGGTTAATAAACTGAGTGAACCTGAAAAATGTCACTGCACAGAAAGGTAAAATATTACGCTACTATACCAAAAGTTTTTTTAAGTCTTATTTAAGTCCCTTTCCACCTTTTTCTATTTGTTTTCTGCATTGGATGAAATACGTCCCAACTTTGCCTTGGGAGTTTCTGCAGCTCAAGAGAAGCGTAAACATCTTTCAGAGAAATAAATGAACAAATATTGCAGCTTGGTACCTTCTCTATCTCCTGGTGAATGGTGTATTTTATGGATTATCCTCTGCAAAGAGTTTCCTACGGCAGCTTGTTCCTTATTCACATATTTTTGGTCCTTTTTTCAGGTTTGCTTAAAAACCTCCATTGTCAACAGAGACTTTCTGACAGCAACAGCTATTGCATTTCTGGTTGACCGGTTTTTATATTGGGTTGATGGTTCCAGCAAGCTTCTTCAAATTATCAAACAGCTGCATCAGCTTGAGCCTACGGTGCCAATTGCCCCACAGCTGGTTATCCGTCAGGCTCGCATCTCTGTGAATTCAGGTAATGAAATGCTGTCTGCAAGCCCCTTGACCCTTTCTCCATTTTCTTAGCCCAATTCCAATTAGAAGATACTTGACTTTCAAGAGGATACTTTGTCTCTTTCTGAAGGTGACATTTCTTTATGCCATGCACTTTGCCAAGACAAAGTTTCTAATGGGGAAGAAAAACAGGAGAAAATTGTCAAAGAATGTGGAAAACACTAATTAGAGCTTTTGTTGCCTAAAGCCTGCTCCCTGCCAATCGTCCTCAACTTCCCTTGGGCTCACAAAGAAACGTTTACCTCAGAAAAATATTACTAGCTTTTCAGGATGCTTCTGGACCCATAACCTGTCAGAGAATTGCATAGCAGGTACCCAAATAAAACCAGAGACACTGACACAAACTTCTTTTATATAAATAAATATTTTATTTATACATTAAATTAGATAGTCAGCCAAACAGGGGCTTCATCAGGTAAATCAATACAGCAGGAACAGTATGAGGTAAATTCCAGAATAACGCAGAGCACACCAGAAAAAAAAGGCAGGAAACAAGGAAACTTCCCCTCCAGACCCACAGCAACCAATCACAGCACAGATTGCCTCACAGAGGAGCTAGCAATCTACAACCAATTGACCACAACTGTGTTTTGGCTCACTGCACAATCTCACTGTTCCAGCTACAAATCATAAAAAATCATAACATAAAAACTGAGAGGTAAATTACTTATAAGTAACTAAAGAACAATACCAAGTGTACACACACACACACACACAACTAAGCATTTCATTGTTTAATATATTGTCTTCAATAGGGCTCAATCCCAAATAAATGGCAGCTTTAGCTAACAGAATGAGACTCCGACCATCATATCAAGCAGTCTTTAACCAAGGCTGCTGCTTACTCACAGCCTAATTTAAGGTGGGTCCTGATCATTATTACAAGACACTGCAGCCCAAGATCTCCATATGCCATTTTTCACTAAAGGGAAGCTACAGTTATTTAAAAGAAAGCCTGGTGTTATTTATGTCAAGCATGGTGAGAAATCATTACCACAAAGCTGATTGCATGTGAAGTAATGCAGCTGTCTGCGTTAACCCTGGTGATCATTTCAACTAAAGCAAGGGTGTCAAACTCATGTCATCATGGTATTGTCATGTGACATATTGGGACTTTCCCCCCCTTCGCTAAACCAGGGGTGGGCGTGGCCAGTGTGTGTCGCATCCGGCCCACGGCCAGGAATTTGATAGGCCTAGAACTAAAGGAACCTTAGTGATGAAATTATATTGCCCTATTATGTTAAAAATAACAAAAATATTTAATATTTCTAGGTAAATTATTGAAGGCTGAATATATTCTTAGCAGTCTTATTATTGACAATGGAGCAACAGGTAAATAAATTGTGGTTTTTATACTTCTTTTCATTTTAATGGATATATTACCGTTATTGCTAATTATAGCTTTCACTGAGATATGCAAATAATTTTGGATGCGTTTTCCTCAAGTTATAAATTAATTCGTTGGGAGAAAAACTTCAATTTTTCATGTTTCACCTTCCATGTTAGGTCTATTGGAAACCAATTTTAACGTATCATCATTTTTTTTAATAGCTTACTGAAGAACTGTAATATATGTGTGTGTGTGTGTGTTAATTAACGAGTCTTTATAGAAATACATAATATAAGCAACTACCATTGTAGTTATATCCAATGATAAATATGTCATTAAATAAAATATAAAATAATAATGTATTTATGCCTTTGAAAGTCTCCCAGAGCTTAAATTACAAAACAACTAGCTGGAAAACAAGGATTGTTAATTTCAACCAAGTGTTAAATTCTGGTCTTGCTATTATTATTCCTCATCTTTAAAGCTCTGAATGATATTTTACTGAACTTTTTCTTTTGATTTTTAGGAGTATGGAAGTACTGTAAAGAAAGTGATCGTATTCTTGTTCAATCTGTATGTATACAGATCAGAGGACAAATTCTACAGAAACTGGGTAGGTTTGTTAGATAAATCCAAGAATCTCACTTTCTATGCTGTTCCAAAGCTATAACTTTGGAATAGATTGCATAGTAATTTCATAGTAGTAGTTTCATGTGGAGGAATTTGGTGGAAAACCCAATCTATAAAAATAAATAAGGAGATAATTTGCACTAATAACAAAACATCAATGATCTCCTGAGAGTCAGTTAATGTAGTGATTAAAGACATTAGATTAGTAGCTAGGAGAGTAAAGTTCTAATCTTGCCTTAGGTACCAAAATCAACTGATGATTTTGAGCAGGACTGTCAAACTCGTTTCCCACAGGTTGGATGTGTCATGCGCTGGCCACTCCCATACCCGATTTAGCAAAGGGGAGGGAGTCATGATACTTCACATGACGATGCAAGTTTGACACCCCTGATTTTGAACCTGACATTCCCTATCAGGAGATAGGCAACTGCAAATTATCTACAGTTGCCAGTAAAATGTCATGGATTCCATGTCATTGCCAGGCCTCAGGACTGACTTGAAGGCACTAATATGGATATTCATTCAGAAACAAAATAATCTTCTAATATGAGTAAATGTTTTTCATAATAAAAAATATTTCTTAACAAAAATATGAAGTTTTAGTATAATTTCTAATACACAGTTTGTTCTGTATAACGTTGACATATAATTGCTGTCTTTTAATACTGAGAGAAAAATAGATGTACATATACATATAAAATAGGCTTTCTTGACAGTGGTAACAAATACATAATGAATAAATACTCAATGACATCCGTTCCTATCATGAAATATTCAACCCTTGTTATTATCAGAATTTGTGAACTGGCTCCAATATTAATCACTAGCAAACCTCTTTTTGAAAAATAAAACAAAACGTTTTAAAAATGAGCATTTGTTTATGTGTGTTGTATTTTAGGGATGTGGTATGAAGCAGCAGAGCTGATTTGGGCCTCAATTTTGGGTTATTTTACCCTTCCCGAGCCAGATAAGAAGGTAATAAATGTATTTTTGACACCTTGAATATTTCTTACTCAGTTATGCCCTATGTTTGAGCACTTTGTGTGCTTATTAGAAGCATATATTAAAAATTGATATATTGAACACTGATTGTATACATTCAAATGACTACAAAGAAACAGACTGCTTCATAAAAAATGATATTTTGAAGAAGCAAAACTCCGTGTTCTCTGAAACCCCCTGGTGCTTGAGCCATTGGCATCTAAGGGACAGTTTTGTCTTTCTTTTCTGATCTTAAAAAGTGAAATAACTGTTGAAGTTTTGAGACTCTGGTTTATATAGATGCATGTATCTATGAAAGAAATAGAGTTCCTAGAAGAATGTGGACATTTTATGCTTTCTCTCATGGATTTATTGACACAGGCGGGCATATATGCCGCCACCACCACAAAAATATTATTCTACAGTTTATGCCTTAAAGCAATTTAGTTTAAGGTGAAGGATGATTAATTGATGGCAAATTTAATTTTGAACAGGATCAGTGTGAAAATTTCATTAGAGGTAAATTAATTGAAGAGAAATTATTGATTTAGAATAATTGAAGAATAGCAGGTGATTTGGATGGGGAATTGTGAAATTTAAATATATTTCCTTATTTCTATATTTGTATCTGCGATGTGAGTTAGTTTATTTGTATTCTTCAGGTGTCTCTACTAATCTGGAAAAAAATATTAATACATCTAATTAATCTTGAGTTGTTTCAGCAGGCATAAAACCTGTAAGCACCTAATATCCCTGTTCTCTATTATTTAATAGTGTCTACAGAGTTCATCTTGTCCAACTACTGTACTTCATATTGTCCAGTTTTATTTTTATTTATTTATTTATTTAATTTATATTTAATAATTTTATATTTATTTATAATATAATATATAAATTATATTACAATTTATATTGTAATCTTCATGATCAGATCTGCTCACAAATGGAAGAACATAGATTGTTGCAAATCTGTTGCAACAAAAAAGTAAATTTTCTTCAGAAATATATATTTTAAAATTTCCTGACTGATGAAAAAAAGCTGATTTTCCCTGTCCCACTAGAATTAGGTAGATAAAGACCCTTAGATGTAATTTTTTCTTTCTTTTGACATGTTTGAAATATCCTAAAATAGAAACAAACTCCAAATAAATATACTGTATGTTGTTCATATGTCTTCCTTTTTAGGGAATAGCTACCTCACTGGGTATTTTGGCAGACATCTTTATATCCATGAGTGAAGAAAATTACATCAGATTTAAAAACAATTCGCAGCTTGGCCTGGTAACTATTTTTACAGCAGAGATGAACCTGATTTAACTAATTTTCATACATACATACTTTGGGGAGGATGCATTGTGCAGAGTACAGAAAAGGAATAAACAATGTAAACCAAAGGAATTGAACAAGAAAAAAGAAAACTAAACTTAGCTAATATTAATATATATCAACATCATTCATCATATCGCTTTATAGCTGTCTTCCCTTGCTAACCATTCTTGTTTCTGCCGCATCCATATAGTGCATATATTTAGCCTTTTGTTCTTTCCCACCTTTCTTTTCAAGACTTCCAGTAACTCCATCCCACTTTCCTCTCAACCCATTCACCTGTTTCACATATTTGTTTTGTATTTGAAGTTCATCATTTTCATTGTTTGACCCATCTTTTTTTACATCATTTATTGATGTTTGTATTCAAGTCACATTTGTGCATCACTCATTCATTTAAGACCATTTAAGAATCAATTTCATTGTAATTTTAGTACAATGACAATAAAGATTATTATTATTATGTGGTATATAGCTTGTTTATCTGCATGTACCCAACTCTCCCTTCTGTACAACCAAGTAGGCAGACTGTTACTATAGCTATTTTTCACTTATTTCAACCAGCCACACAGTATCCACTCTCTTTCTACATTTTCATTATTCAAAATCCATTCATTTTTTCATTTATTTTAAATGTTATGTAAAAAAACAAATACTTGCTCCAGTTATTACCAGTTATGTATACTTTACAATTGATCCCTCCATTTTCTAATTCAAATCTACAGGATAAAATCGCTCAGATTCGAAGCGAGCTTGCCTTCACCGAAGGTAGTCTAGAGGGAAGTTCCGAGGCACGTCTTGAGACAGTTT
>JAPKID020001216.1:0-15289 GCA_026931265.2 Tropidonophis doriae
TATCAGGCGAACCTGATAAAAAGCCCCCCTGGCCACGGCCGTCATATGATCTTCCAGAGACAGCCGAGAGTCCAGGAAGGTGCCCAGATTGTGAGCCCTCTCTGTAGGGGCCAATGATTCGCCCCCAATAGCCAGAGAAGGCACCAACTGGCTATACCATGACACCGGAAGCCACAGCCACTCGATCTTGGAAGGGGTGAGTCGGAGCCTGTTTCTCCCCATCCAGACTCGCATAGCCTCTAGACACCGGGACATCGCTTCCACGGCATCGTTGGAATCTTTGAGGGGCATAGAACCTCTTCCAACTATGATTATTAATAAGAATCATGATAACTTCCTGCTCTTTTGTAAAAAAAAATCGTGTAGTCCATACCTGATATAATTTTACAGTAGTCTGTGCTTTTTTTAAAAAAAAATGGTGGAATTTGTAAAAGAAATAAAAATGTGTACTGTAATTTGAGGAGTTTGGACGGTCCCACCTAGTTTCCATTGTAGCCTTTATACATATCAAATAAGTTAAAAGTTGCTGCAAGCCACCAAAATGATGCTTACTCCTGATTTAGGGTAAAAAGTTAAAATACTACAAGAATCCAGATTCCCCTCCTCTCAAAAAAGTTATTTGCATTGATGTAATCACAAGTGTTATTTGCAGGACAAACATGCTACAGCTTTGCCAAAAGCATGAGATACTTTTGTATCACTGTTAAGAATTTTCAGGAGATTTTTGGAATTAGCATATTTGTTTGTGAAAGTACGGAGAGGTGGAATTTGTTGTTGTGAATTTGTGTCCGACCCATAGCGACCCTATAGACAACATTCCTCCAGGCCTTCTTGTCCTCTACGATCCTGTGGAGTCCATTTAAGCTCACGCCTACTGCTTCAGTGATTTCATCCAGCCACATCATTCTCTGTCACTCTCTTCTTCTTTTGCCCTCAGTCTTTCCCAGTATTAGGCTCTTTTCCTGTGATTCCTTCCTTCTCATTAGGTGGCCAAAGTATTTGAGTTTCATGTGTTTTCTAATTCAAGTCTGATTGTATTAGAATCAGTTTTCAAGTCTCAGTTATTCTTCTCTTTGGCTGTACTGCATATTTCCTTGCCCCTGATAAATGCTTGCATGCAGACTTGAGCAAGTTTACATTAGTAAGATATTGTTCCTATATGACAACCACAAAAAGTCAGAAACACAAAGACATTCTGTTTTGACAATTGCTGCTTTCAATTTGCCTTGGAATGATCCAGTTTTGAAAACTGCTTCAATGTGACCTAAGTGAGGCCATGCAAAATTATTAATATATTCTCTATGACAAGTATCTTACCTTTTCCCAAGGTCTTGCTGCAGTTAACTAGCTAGATAGAGGAGTACACTATCTCAAGAGAATAACAGGCGATTAAGTAGCTGGCAGACTTCTTGAAGTTCAACTCTTCAGCTGTAACAATTGCTTTGATGTAATTCATAGACACACGTGAATTAAGACACATTTCTTTCTTTTTTTAAGCCCAAGAAGTGAAAGGCATCTAAATAGTGTTTGTGATTATTATTTATTCTTTGCAATATCAGGAAGTTTTAAGAAAGGAAAGATTAGATAGAAAATTGATGCTTCAGTATTTCATACACTTCAAGTGCAATAACATTTTGGAATAGAAATGAACTGTGATGCCCTTGGGACTAAAAAAGAACCAAGTTGAAATTGCTTAATGGGTAGAGTGGACCTCTAGTGGATCAGCTTGCATACACTAGATACCTTTAAGAACATTCTGTATAACTGCAATTACTGTACAACTTGTAATGATATGATATATAGAGATATCCAAAATATCCATATATTACATTTTGTGTACTAGACCAACGGGCCCTTTTGGGCACTAGAGACCAGTTCCACAGAGAAAGATTTATCTGTGGACTGGAGGGGGATGCATGGCTTCCTGTGCTGCTTACATCCCGTGGTTGGGGCTTCGCTTGTTTGTGCAGCCATGTTGCTGGCATGCCGCAGAGCAAGTGCCGGTCCATGGACCGGAAGTTGGGGACTCTTGCACTGGACAGTAGATGTAAGCTAAATCACAGCTCAGAATCTTTGCTTCTCGTGTAGCTTGATAGGGAGATTAAATATCTGTTCAGGCATTCTTTCTGTTGGGCATTCACAACTGAGAACTAGAGATATCTGCATTGTATCCTTAACTGCTTCTCTCCTGTGCTGATGCCAGTTGGACATCATAATCCATCATAAGACAATTCTATATGTAAATTAGCTCATTTTGGCAGTGCTTTCCTGGTATGCTGTGTGGGCTGCCAGCTTCTGCAGCCTTTACTGGACAACCTCCTTGCTGTTGTGCCCTCTCAATTGTTTTATGATAAATGATTTCCTATCTATCTCTGGGTCTTATTTGAGTCTTGAATGATGGTGTACAGAATTATATTTGTATGCAAAACTTAAACATCAAAATGCCTACAGGCACAATTAACTTTAAAATTATTTTTAAAAAATGTATTTGCATATTTTTTTTCAAATGTGGATCAATGCTCTCTGCTGCCCCTATTATTATGGGAAATTTTCAGTAGTGTAGGCGTTAAAAGAGTTACCTGATATGTAGAATATCACCTGGTCAAACCTCCTAAAACTTCTTTTATCATTATTTCTCTTTCCACAAACTACTCTCCTCCTCATCTTCCTCCTGCTCCTCCTGCTCCCCCTCTTCCTTTTCTTCCTCTTCTGCCTCTCACTTTGTCTCTTTCTCTTATGGATTCAGTAGAACACATTTCATATTTATTTCTGTCCTTTAAGTTAGTCATATTTCAGTCCCAAACTGCCCAAAGAGGTAAGCTATTAGAAAAATATATATAACATTTTAGCAGTGCACTTGTGGACTTATTACAAGTCCAGTCATGATGTGGGCAGCTCATAGATAGAAAAATAGTAACAAAAGCCAAGAATTTTTTTTTTTGTTAATTTCAGAGCAATGTCCTTTTGCATTTTAGGCAAATGATATAGCTACTAGAATAACCTAACAGTAGCTGCAGCACAGGGGTGGTATACGCTTACTTTTCCTACCAGTTTGCAAATGTGAGCACGTGCGTGCACATGCTTGCTTCACTTGCTTCACTCACACGCACCACCTCTGCACATGCACAGTCTTCTGTGCATGCGCTTTTGACAAAATGGGATGCCATAGAACCAGAGTGGGTGGGAGGGACCACCTGCGATTTCCACTACTGGTTTGGGTGAACCAGTACGAACTGGTAGAATACCACCTCTGTCGCAGCAGATAGTAGAGAGCTGAACCAGTCATTCAGAAGTATTTTTCTGTCAATACATGCAGTTGTGAATTAAACTCCAGGGAATTGCCTACAAAAAAGCAGGCAAAATGGACAACAATGCTTGAGTTGGTAGAAACTGGAAAGTGCTACTTTTAATGGCAAACAGGAAACACAAAGAGAGGTCACATTCAAAGTAGAGTGGAAATGTAAGGGATGCCACCCCTCTCCTAAAAGAATGAAATATTTTGAGAAATGTTTAAAAAGGCAGATTATTATATTTCCCAAAGGGAAAAATGGAGAAACATGTTTTTAGAGGCAGAAAGCAATCCCCACTTCCTTAATAGCCCACAACAGATAAAGAACTTATTAAAAGAGGACAAGTCTCTAGATAGCTCTATTCATAAGCAAATCACCTCATTCAGGAGCCCACAGAGGACGAAAGCCATTAAGCCACAATAGGAATTACCCAACACCCTTTCAGAACACAAGCCCCTTCATTGCATCACCCTCAGACCAGTCCAAGCTTCAGCCAAACTTAGCTTTGATAAACACCTAGTATTTGTACTTTGCCTATAGAGCCAGCTCTGACCCCTACATAACCTCTACATGGCCCCATGGAAGTATGACAACAGCCAATAGAATACATATTCTTGCACAGGAACAGGAAGCTCAACTGCAAAACCCAAGAGAAGGTATAAAAACACTCCACTCCCAACTCCATTTTGTCAGCTGCCCAGATCTACAATCCCTTGTGGTTCTGCTTCATCAATAAACTATCTTTCCAATCAGCTTCCATGTTTCAGGTGTCTTTTTCCTATCTTAGAACTAAGCTTCTTCCTAGCTTCCTAGCTTAGTGGATATTTCTTCCCACAAATGCAATTGTCCATTTCTATTCTCCAGTATTGGTTGGTATCCAGTCATGACAGGACAACCAGGGAGTGTAGATATATCTCTAATATTGGAAAGAGGTTTTCTAAATGTAGTTACAACCTCCAGATTGCTATCAGATGCCATTCATCCAGCAAAACATCTAGAATGGAGGAAAAAGCAAACACCAAGTTGTTTCATAAATTGATTTAGATGTCATGCTCTTGGGATTCATTGTACTTTTCTCTATTTCTATTTTAAAACGTCATCTAATCATTAGATAATATTCAAATGTTCATTCTTCCAAATAAAACTTCTGGGACTGAAAAGTGTATAAGTGTCATGGTTGAGTGCTTATCATTTTACAAAAAACTGGGGCAGATGAAGCAGAAGTTCAGCAACTATGTAAGGCTAACAAATGGTAAAGTTGTTTTAACAAGTCACAGATAGATATTTCACTAATTTTCCTGTGACGTCTGAAGTATATCCTTCAAGCTGCATTCTGACCACTGTTCTGTTTTATCAGTCAGACATTTTGTCAAGCTGCTATTGTAAAAAATATCAGAAGCTAACATTAAAAGCAAAGTGACTTTTCTGGATACTGGGCATAGTGAAAGAATGACTCAGAGGAGGCAATTAGATTGAATACGTATAACACATTGGTGAAGTTAAGAACTCTGGTGTCATAGTGGTAAGAAAGGGTGTTGGTACTTACCTGATATGCCTCTTCTAATAAGGGGGGAGATAGCATCCATAGTTTGGGTAGATTCCTCCATGCTCTGATTGGGCTGAGTCTTGAATATTAATTAACCAGGCGGGTATATATAGCCCCCTCAGGAGCCTCTATACCCAGTTACGATGAAGGAAAGACTCAACGGCAAAATCCAACTGTCTTTAGTGAGAAAACCAACCAAGTAAAACACCATTACACAGACATCAAGTAGCAAGGGAACGTACAAACCCAACAGCAGCTGAATGAGAAAAGGGATGGGACGGATGCTATCTCCCCCCTTATTAGAAGAGGCATATCAGGTAAGTACCAACGCCCTTTCTCAATAAGGGGGGAGATAGCATCCATAGTATGGGACATACCCAAGCCCATAACACCACAGTTGGGCGGGTCATGTTCAGTCCTGTGCCAGAAACGTAGGACAAACCGCCTGCAACACATGTTGACCAAAGGAAGCCTCAGCCGAGGCAAATTTATCTAGTTTGTAGTGCCTAACAAAAGGCGAAGGGGAAGCCCAAGCCGCAGCCTTGCAGATCTCCTCCAACGAAGCTTGCATAGCCCAAGCAGACGTAGTTGCAGCACTGCGGATGTAGTGCACTGTAATGCCGCCAGGGACAGCCTCATCATGGGAGATGTACGGCCTCTCGATGCACTGGCGAACCCAACATCCCACACACGCCACGGAAACTTTCTTGCCAAGGGAACTAGGCTGAAAAGACACAAACAAAGATTCCCACCTATGGATGGCCGATGTACGTGCAACGTAGACCTCCAGAGCCCGGCATACATCCAAGGTATGCCAAGGTTCCCCCGAAACCTGAGCTGGATCAGGGCAAAAGGTGGGGAGCACAACCTCCTGAGACCGATGAAACGGGGAACCCACCTTAGGCAGGAAGGACGGATCCAACCGGAGAACCACCCTGTCGGGATAAAATCTGCACAGGTCTTCTCTTACTGACAGGGCGTGGAGTTCTGAAATCCGCCTGGCCGAAGTGATTGCCACGAGGAACACCACCTTCAAGGTTAGGAACTGCCAGGAAACTTCGGACGGGGCTCGAAGGGAGCCTTGGTCAGCGCTCCCAGGATCTTTGCCAGATCCCATGTAGGGTACCGATGGACCGGTGGCGGGCGCAAATTAGACGCCCCCTTTAGAAACCGATGGACTATGGGGTGTTGAGAAAGGGAAAGGAGCCTCCCCCGGAGAGGACAGAACCCAGAGCCGCTACCTGCCGCCTGATGGTATTAGGGGAAAGGCCTTTGTCCAGACCGTCTTGCAGGAAGTCCAGCACCTGAGGGACGGTGGCGGACTCCAGCACTATGTGGTGGCTGATGCACCAGCCACAGAAGATCCTCCACGTCGCGTCGTAGATGCGAGTAGTGGAGGCGCGCCTGGAGGCTTGGATCATTAGGATGACCCTATCCGAATAGGACCCCCCCCCTTAAAGCGACCCGCTCAACCTCCAGGCGGTCAGCGGGAGGAAGTGAGCCTCTGGGTGTTGCATTGCCCCTTGAGTCAAGACAGTCATGGTGGACGGAATCCTCCAAGGATCGCGCGAGGAGAGGGCTCGGAGGTCGGCGAACCACGGTCGCCTTGGCCAGAATGGAGCCACCAAGATCACTTCTGCTCTCAGGGTAACAGTGCGACGTATGAGCCTGGGGAGAAGGGAAACAGGAGGGAAGGCATACATCAGACCCGCAGGCCAAGGTGTTCAGAGGGCGTCCACCCCTTCTGCGCCTCGAGACGGGAACCTGGAGTAGAACCTGGGGAGTTGGGCGTTCGCAGGAGTGGCGAAGAGATCCACCTGAGGAGTCCCGAAGCACCGACAAATCTCCTGAAAAATAGAAGGGAGCAAACACCATTCAGAATGGTCCAGGCGAACCCTACTAAGCCAGTCTGCCCATATGTTATCCTCCCCAGAAATGTGATCGGCCACAATAGATAGAACATTGCATTCCGCCCAACATATCAGCAACTCCGCTTCAGCCATGAGTGGTCTGGACCTGGTGCCCCCCTGCCTATTGATGTGTGCCTTGGCCGTGACGTCCGTCAATATGAGGACATGCTGTCCTATTAAGGCATCCCTGAATTCCAAAAGGCTCAACCTGACAGCCCTAAACTCCAGCAGATTGATGGGAAGGCTCGCCTCCTCCAGGGACCACCGCCCTTGGGCCAACCTGTCCCCCATATGGGTCCCCCCACCCTTGGAGGCTGGCAGCCGTCGTCACTACGACCCGGTCGAGGACACGGAAATGGCATCCCCTGGTGATGGCCACTGAAGTCCACCACCGTAAGGACCTCCTGACGGTCGAGGGAAACAGCACTCTCATCTGGGAATGACTCACTCTCCTCTTCTGGAATGGTAGGAGGAACCACAGCAGATCCCTTGAGTGAAGCCGGGCCCAGGGAACAATAGATGTGGCTGAAATCATCTTACCCAAAAGTTGGGATAGAGAGGCCAAGGTAGGCCTGCGTTGCGTCTCTACCCGTTGTACCGAAAGGACTATGCTCAAGACCCTATCCTCTGAGAGGGAAACCTGGCCCCTCACAGAGTCGATCCATGCCCCCAGATGCAGGAGCCTGGTAGCGGGCACCAGGCAACTTTTGGCCACATTGACTGAGAACCCGTGGGACTCCAGAACCTCCATAGTAGTGGAGAGGTCCCGAAGAGCGGCCTTGTAGGACCGGGACAGTACCAAAATGTCATCCAGATAAAATTGCAACATAATGGGCACCGAGTGGAGATGCGCCGCCAGCGCAGCTATGACCTTGGTGAAAACCCTGGGAGCCGAAGAGAGGCCAAAGGGGAGGGCAGTATATTGGTAATGGGAGGACCCATAACAGAACTGCAAATACTGTGGATGGTCTGTATGGACAGGGATATGCAGTTAGGCTTCTGTCAGGTCAATGGAAGCGAGAAAATCCCCAGCCCTAACGCCCTCCAGGATAGAAGAGAGAGAGTGCATCTTGAAACGTCTGTATTTAATAAAAACATTCAACCTTTTCAAATTCAAAATGGCACGCCAACCGCCAGAAGCTTTGGGGATTACAAACAACCTTGAATAAAACCCATGTCTAACTTGGTCCAGGGGAACAGTCCAGATAGCCCCAATTTCTAACAAATGTTGAATGGCTGTGGACATTAACAACCCTCCTCCCAGACTGCCAGGAACAGGGCAGGCCACGAACGAGTGAGGAGGGGAAGCTACGAACTCCAGGGTCAGGCCGTCCCTGACCGTGGCAAGAACCCAGGCGTCAGAGGTCGTAGCCTCCCACTGGGTAGCGTACAGGCATAGCCTGCCCCCAATGGGAGGGTCGCCCCGAGTCTGGCTAGTATCTGCGGTAGGGACGGCCACCGCTGCCCCGAAAGGGCCATTTGGACTCGCCCCTGTGCAGTTGACGATAGCGGGGCTTTCTGGCAGGACCGCTGCCCGTACCCCCCCTTAGAACGGAACCCTTGGGACTGTTACTCTGACCGAAAGGAACCCCCAAACTCTGGGATTCTGAAATTCTGGTGCCTTGGGTAAGGGGTTGGACGATAAGAGCCCCGTCTGGAGCTGGGGGGAAGGGTTTTCTTTTTGTCTTTACCCTCCACTAATAGAGGGTTCAAGGCCTCTCCGAAAAGCGTTCCGCCGGCGTAAGGTTCCGAAGCCAGTTTCCATTTATGCTTGAGCTCCGACTGCCATTGTCAGAGCCACAGCAGTCGTCTAGCCCCCACAGTGGAAGACACGGCATGGGAAGAAAATCTGGCTGCACTTAGCATAGCGTCAGCCGTGAACTGCACGGAAGCAACGATCTTATTCAGATTCTGGTGAGCTCTGGTGTCTGCTATCGGGATGCGGTCCTGGAGCTGCTGCAGCCAAAATAGGCTCGACTGAGTGAAGAATGACGCAGCAGTGGATGCCCGGATGGACCACGCGGAGGCTTGGTGGCACTTGTGTAGGACCTGGTCGGAGCGTCAGTCCTCAGGTCTAAGCAGGTCCTCCTGACCGCCAGGCAGCGTCGTGGAGGAGTAGAGGCCGGCTACAGGTGTGTCAACGGCGGGCCAGGCCAGAGCAGACTCAAGGAGAGGCTCCACGGTGAAGAACCGCTTCTCATTGGCCGTGGGCCCAGGGCCTGAAGTAGGTGTGGACCACTGGTGCTGGATCATGTCCACAAACCCCTGAGGTGTCGGAATGGCCTCTGTTTGAACCATGGGCTCGGTGTACCATGACCTCAAGGTCTGTGCGGCCGCTGTGGCCTCAGCGGTGGCAGCTGCTGGATCAAACTCCGACGTGGCCTTGGCTTTTGCGAGGAGGGGCCCGAATAAGGCTGGAGGAAAGAGCCCCGTAGAGGTCGGTTTCTCCACTGTCTGCCCCTCGTCGCCTGACAGGTCCGCCTTGCAGAAATCACCATCCTCTGAATAGGGTGAGGGGCTGTCTTCGGTGTCAGCTGGAGACATATGGGCCAAGGGAGCCGGAGGCCCTGTCAAAGCGACCGGCACAGAAGGAGGCACCTGGGCCCTATTGCGCATACTTGCAGCCAAGCCCTGTCATATGATCTCGGTCCAGAAATCTTGGACACCCAGCATTGATTGAGGCAGTGGAGGGGCTGCGGCCGGAGGAGCAGGTGGATGAGCCCCTGCCATACATGAAGCTTCGGGCCTGAGGCCGGCCACCGTGGGCGTGAAGGTGGCCTCAATTGTATGTGGGATGGGCCTGGATGTAGCAGGGCCCCAAAGGCCCGACGTGTTGATCGGCAAAATTGGGCTAAAAGGCCCCGGGGTGAGATCCACTTGAAGGGGTGCCAAGGTGGGAGCCTGAGGTTGAATAGTCCTGGGTAGGTCCCCCATAGGGCCAGCAGAGGTCAGGGCCTGCATGCCAAGGCCCGCTGAGGAAACTATAGTCCCAGTGGAGGCCTGTGTGGTGGAAGGGGCCTGAGGCAAGGGCTTGCTCTTAGAGCCTTTGGAGGCAGAGGAGGAAGAAGGCCTGGAAGAGGAGCGGGCCTTGGCCTTTCCTTGGGATCCTGGCCTGCTGGAAGAGGCCCCAGAACTCACCGCTAGGAGGCCATCAGGTGCGGCCCTGTCATTTTCGGCTCGGTCCAGGGAGCGCCTGGAGGCCATATGTGCCCAAAATGGTGGCCGCGGCCGATCCTGTCAGTACTGAGCGTGTTGCCGCTTCAGTGTGGTACAGGCCGCAAGCGCGAGGGCCGAGGGACCCAAAATGGCAGGCGCTGCGTTGGCGGCAAGGGATCCATTCTTGTGGCCTGAAATTGTGCCCAGAAAGGCACGGGAAATAGACAGAAGCCCGTGTGGCAGCCTCCCAAGGCAACTGGGCGGTGTGGCGCAGGCCTGTGGCCGAAGAAGCCGATGGCGAGCCCGGATCACAGCCGAACGGCTGCAGACGCTACTAGGCAGTGTTGCCCCCTCAATCTCCTCGGGTATTTAGGATCTTAACCTGGATAAGATGGTTGTTCCTGCAATTTGGGATGACCAGAATGTCTGGAGAGATCCTGGTTTAGTAAAACCTGGGAAATCAATTTTTTTTAAGTAAACGTGAGAATCAGGATTCGAATACAGATTCTCATCCACTGCTGGGATATGGTGGAAGGAAGCTGGTTGTCTCACCAGTTGATAGAAGTGTTCATAAAAATAATGCTTCGCCATCAATCGGAGCCCTTCTGCCAAACATTATTGAAAAGGCATCCTTGTTCTTCTTTTCTGGGAGAAGTTGGGTATGAACTGTTTTAGCTTCAACTAAGCAGGTCCTCTGGCACAAAGAGCGGCTGAAAGCTTAACCTGTGCAGCAATAATTTGCCCTTCCCTCCTTTTCCTAAAGATGAGGTAATTAAAAGTTTGCTAACTGGTATTGTATGTTCAAAAGAGTTTTTGCCATGTGCTACTACCATTTAAACTATTATGATTTAATAATATCCCATTCGTCTGGTAAAATGTTCAGGAAAAGTGCACCCCTATTTTTTACTCTTCCCAAAATCCTGAAACTTCGTGTTGGTTAAGATAAAGAGGTTAGCTAATCCCCAGTGACTATGGGATGGCTGGTTGCACATCACCCCACAGGGTGGCAGTGCAGGCTCCCATAAACCAAATTTACAAATTCATAGAAAGGATAGGAACTCAAATAGGGAATCCGTGGTGCTACAGTTATTGCTGGGTTACAGCTTCCTGCGTTATTGGCAATCGCTGTTGGAGCTGTTGAATATTATAGTAATCAATATCTGAAAAGCCACCTGTTTCCTGAGCCTTGCTAAATTCAGGGTACTACCATCTTCATAAGTCTAGCTTCGGTGAAGAAACTTCTAGTGAAAGTGTCCCTCAGGAGTTGGTTTCACTCGCAAACCTGTGGGTGGGCAGATATTTGGTGGAGGAAGAAGATTCTCCAGATGAATTGCGGGTGTAACACCGGTCTCTTTTTTACAGATCATGCTTCACCTCCCGAGTTCCATCCAGGAGCCCCCGGAGCACCAGAGCATGATGCTCAGAAAGACAAAACAGAAGCTCTTCGGAACCAAGCACCCCCAGAGGTTGCTGTCCAATAGAACACGGCTATGGCATGCATCGAGGGAGTCCTGTATATATTCTTTCATTGTCAGGGCATCTTAAATCAAACTTCACCCCAGGACTGTGGAGGAGGCAATGTTTACAAGAGGAGAATGCTTACTAATTGTCCTCTGCACCCAATCCTCCATTTATTCCAAGTAAGCAAACGTTTTTACCAAACAGATGACTCTCTTGGCAAAGGGAAATAATTAAGGGAGGAAATAGGAACGGCTTTCTTCTTCAAAAGATTGGGGGAAGGCAAAAGAGAAGGAAGTAAAGGTTAGACATCCTGACATTGTCGGGTAAATTTTACCTACAATTTTAGAAACGTTTATGGGTATACAAAAGGGAAGATAAGGGAATGAGTATAATGCCTCATAAGTAGAGTATTGTGCTTTGCCCTCTTTCCTCTTTATCCATAATTGGTTCCCAGAACTACAGTGTTGCACCCGTTTGCGAAATATGTGTTGAGAACTGCTGGGTTTTGTTTTAAAGCAGTTTGATTCCCTTTTATTTAATAAATTGAACCCCTTGAAGTCTTTTCTGCATTTTTTTTTCACCCGGTGCACCATCTTCCCTTTACATGTGACATGGTTTCAGCATCTGTATACTTGGCAGGGATTTTTTTTTGCAGTTGTGTCAGAAGCATTGAGGCACTTCCCGATGAAAGAATTAGCCGGTGACATCACTGTTGCCCTGGGGGCTCCTTTCAGGTCCCTAGCAGGACCTGGAGTGAAGGACAAGAGCTCAGCCCTACACCATGGCAGCTCTTGGGTCTCAAACATGGGCTTAGTAATCTCTTGCCTAGCGGTCTAACCATTTGAGCCACCTCCTTACTTGGCAGTATGTCTTACCGAGTATGTAAAATTACTCCACCGAATGAGCATTTTGCGTGAATGGTCACTGACCTTTCTTTTATTTTTGCCACAGCTTCCTTTAATCTGGAAGACAAAAATAATTAAAAAGAACCAATTTCTTCCTATCTTGGCTTCTGCACTATTTTGCCCATCTTATATAGATAGTCCTTGACCTACAACTATAGTTGGGTCTGGAATGGTGCAGTCAAGTGAGTTGCTCCTTTTTGCTGAGTTTGTAAGCCAATCCCCATCCATGGTCATTAAACAAATCCGGCTTCCCCCCATCCCCATTGACTTTTTTTGTTGGTGGCCTCCAGGAAGATTGTAAATGGTGACCACCGAACCTTGGGTCTCTGCCACTATTGAAAATACATGCCAATTGCCAAGTACCCAAATTTTGATGATGTTGCTGCAGGGACACTGCAGCGGCTTTTAAGTGTGAGAATTTATGTGTAAGTATAAATGCTGCTTGAAAGTTACTTATTTGGCTGAGTACTGGGAATTGAAGTCTAACCATCTTCAAGTCACCAAGATCAGGATAAACTGCTCTGGCCCATATTCCCAAGGACGGGTCAGCAACCCACAGCTCTGGAGCTGTTCTGACCTAGGCTTCCTGAGAAAGCATAAATCATAATCTTACTCCCAAAAACCTTCTTTTATTTATACAGCTGTAAATTATGGTCATTCCCAGTCCACAAGGCTTCACAAACAATCTGTGAAGGCTCCGACAGATGTCTGCTCAAATTGTCACAGTCTTTCAGGGGAATGGTGTTAAACACCCACCTTATCTCCCTCAGAATGCTGCCAGAGACCTAAATGCCAAATGCAGAACAACGCCAAACTTAGCCCAGTCAAATAGAACTTTTTCAAGCTTGAACTGACCAGATGAACTAATTGCTTCCTGCAAAAGCTCACGTCCCGTTCGCTCCTCTTTATGTCTTATGGGAAGGGATAAATCATCTCCAACCCTTACTGCCAAGTCAACCCTGTTTTCTTAATTGTTCTTGCCTTCTGGCAGCTCTGCGCAGGTGCACAATGGAAACATGCTCCCGCTGTTCCTCTGCCTTACTGGATCTCAGACTCCGGACGCTCTGAAGGTAGCAAATATCTATCAGATGGTCTTGGTCCCGTTCCAACCCAAAGCCCTCATCCAAGCCTTCCCCAGACTCCAGGACTGGCCCGTGTTCCTCCCCAACCTCCTCACTGATGGAATCTGCTGCTAGCTCTGCTGGCGGGCCACAACAGGATCTTTCATTCCTCTGCTGTGGCTCCTGTCGCTAGTCAGCTCCACAATTGATAGGGCGTTTGGTTAGGACAGGTGGAGGAAAAAGGATGCTGCGTTAGGAGGAGTCACTTGGATAGGGGGTCCAGAATTGAACAGGGAGTTTCTGTTTAGGACCATTGTGACTCTTTGAATGTTTAAGGTTGCTGACCCCTGCCCTAGGAGGTCCCAGGGATAGTTGGGCTTTGCTTCTCTACAAAGTGGACCATGTTTTGCTACCTGATAAGATCCTTGGAGGAGGTGCAGAATATTTCGTAATCACTTATAGCAGGGGTGTCAAACTCACACTGTCATGGCAGTGTCATGTGACATCGGGACTTTTCCCTCCTTCGCTAAACCAAGTACGGGTGTGGCCACCACGTGACACATGCAACTTGCGGGCTGTGAGTTTGACAATCCTGACCTACAGGCTTCGGGCAAAAATGGGCCAGTAGCTAGCCAATAATCTCATCTTGTCATTAGATGGAGTTTGAATCAGCTGTGAATCACAGGAGCCTGTGATACTGTACTATATGAATAAGTACTGGGCCATCCTATTCACAGGCAGCTGCTTCCAAAGGAATGAAGGTGAATTTCATGGGAGTAACCGAGAGCAATGCACTCCTTTCCCGAGCTGTACAGGGAGTGCAGCATTCCCAGAACACCTACATCATTCTAATGCCCTAAAAAGCTTGTACCTGCTTGCTTTAAACATGGTCCCTACCCTAGAGTTTTCCATCTATATGATTGTACAAGTTTAAACAGCCACTAGGTGGTGGTAGGAAAGAGGCAAAGAAAAAACAGCTTTTTGCTGCCATCTAGCTGCTGTCCTGATTTGCGTAGCCTAGATATGCAAGGCCTAGCTTTTGGCATATGGAAATTACATAAATGATCCAGGAGAAATAATTAGGCAATGTGTGAGAGGGAAATTAAAAACCTACTTGCTTTGCTGTGTTGATTGAACTTTGAATCTTTGGAACCTGTTCAAGATTAGGAGAAGGAGATTCACCTCAGATCCAGGAACTTACTTTACTGGTTCCAGTTATTCAACTGGTCTTTTAAGCGGTATAAACTATAGCAAATTTTAAATACAGTCATACCTTGGCACTCAACTGCTTCAAAACTCATTGAATTCGGTACTCATTTTGAAGCAGAAATCTTGTCATGATACTCTTTTTTTTTCCCTCCCTGTAGTCAATGTGCAAGGAAGAACTTGCTAACATTGGCTGCCTCCTGATTCGCAGTTTTTTCCAGCCAAAATACCAAGTCATGTGGTTTTCTTGGTACTTGTCGGTTTTAATATTTGTCCCATCTTCCAGAATGAATTACTGATGAGCGAGGTATCACTGTAAATGGCCTTGGCTTTTTTTAAAAATAACATTGAGGAAAAAAACACATTCATATAATGTAAGCTTTGGTTATGAAACTTTTAGAGTTAATATTGCAGTTTATAATAATACAATGACCTGCAAATAGAAATAAAAAGATTTGTCAACACCCCACCCCACCCAAAAAAAAGAAAAGAAAAAAAAGAAGCAAAGGTAGCACCAGTGGTGATATGTACCTTGGATACGATCCCAAAATATTTGGAGCATCATTTGAACACCATCAGCATTGACAAAAATCATCACTTGTAAAAGGCAGCTTTACTTGGAAAAAGGTTACATCCTGTGACAATACAGGTAGTCTTCAACATAGGGCTACTTGTTTAATATACAATATACAATAGCAGAGTTGGAAGGGACCTTGTAGGTCTTCTAGTCCAACCCCCTGCGTAGGCAGGAACC
>JAPKID020001217.1:0-15285 GCA_026931265.2 Tropidonophis doriae
TCCCCTGGGGAGAGGGTGCGGTATATAAGTATTAATAATAATAATAATAATAATAATAATAATAATAATAATAATAAGCATTACACTAAATTGGCTTTCAGATCTTTATTATTACTCAATTCATTAATAATTATTGTTCTTTATAATACCATATTTAATAGACGATGTCCTCAGTAAGTCAGAAATACAATACAGACAGTTCGGTCAGTGGATATTTGGATATTTCATGTTGAAGATGGAAATTTTTGACAATTTATTATGTTACCACTTACAAAGAACATTATTACCATGTTTCCCCAAAAACGCAATATACTCAGAAAGTAAACTCTAGCTTGATTTTTACATGTGCATCCAATATAAGCTCTACCCTCAAAATAAGCCCTAATTAAGACCCCACCTACTGCAGGGTGCACAGGTAAAAAATTAAGCTTGGGTGGGGATGGGGGGTGGTAGAACTGCTCTAGTAATTACCTTTGGACAATAGCAGCGAAGCCTTGCACACCTTGGCCCATTTCTTCTGTAGCCAGAAAGGCTTTCCTGAAGACCTCTATTCTGTTATCAACTGCAGAGGCTTTCAGCAAAGCCTTGCTGGTCTTGCCAAATGAAGAAGCTCCTCAAAGCCTCTGATAGCAAAAAAGAGGCTGGGGGCAATGCATACATGTGAGGTGAGTCAGTAGACAACATCCTCTCCAAAAATAAGACCTGGTGCCTTTTTTGCTGGTAAAAAAATATAAGACAGGGTCTTATTTTGGGGAAAACATAGTAAGTACATGTGATAAGCTCTTAAATGCACAATAAATATACATCAGGGGTGGGTTTCCATTTTTTTTTACTACTGGTTCGCTCTCTCACGTTTGTGCGCGATACTTCTGTGCATGCTCAGAAGGGTCCAAGCAGGTGGGTGGAGCCTCCTACCACTGACATTACCAGTTCGCCTGATCCAGGCTGAACCGGCAGAAACCCACCTCTGATATGCATATTATTATTATTTAAGCTCAACAATTTAAACATGGATAATAAAGTAAAGTTTGCCTGGAATTCCAAATGTCCATCTATGGATGATAGTAATAACACAATGATAGGCCCAATAGGTCAAGTAAAAGCATTTGGACAATACTTTTATTTCAGATAACATAATACTTAATAGACTGAATAATTCATTGCATATTATAAAAGCCATCCTGAAACTATGATGGAATCACAAGTCTTATTCCTGACCTTGTTAAAAAAAATTTGGAGGCAAATAACAGGTTACTAACCGCCTGACATTCAAAATGGGAAAGAGATTATTTTGAATCAAATATGTCTTGTAACCAATATGGGATTTAATTGGAAACATTAGTTGTGACTAAAGATTGTTTTGTTTTGTTTTTTGTTTCTTTAGCAGCAGAAATGAATGAGTTTTACAGCAGTTCAAGGATGATGTTTTCTTGAAAACTAAAAATACTGAGAATGAAAGAGATAAAATGTTGATATCCTTTTACTCTGATGTTACCGCTGGAGACAGGCAACACTGAATAGTATATGAACATATTCACACATCACTCAAGCTATTCTGCTTTTTATCCTGTGTTTTCTTAATGAAAATTCAAGGGTGCTGATCCAAGATTTTTTCCACCAGCTAGTAGACTCTCAAAGGCGCATTTTAGTCAGCCAGAAGATAATGCTACTGATGTCCTTTCTTTAGATTTCCACACCATTCAAGATTATTTATATAACCCATTTCAACTTCTTTGTTTTTTGACTCCAGTTTTACAAGTGCTCTTTTCTTTCTATCAGGCATATATTGAGGCAAAGAACACAATAGTTCCAATTAACTGTATAGAAAAGAAAGGAATGTCACATCAACTAGGATACATAAGGTCAGTCTACATAGGAATTAAATATAGGCATGGCAGCTTGTTGGGAGAATAAAGGAAGTGCATAAACATGCAATGAAATTTAATTTGGGGTTTATACATTACTCTCTTTTTTTATACAGGTATTGTACAACATCCAATCACACACAAATAGGAATAAAGCAGTGAGATACCCAATCCCAAACGTAATCAATTTCACATTGTGAACTTGTGCCATGCATATTAATATCCTCAATAATCCACACATGCCATCAACAGTTTTGTAAATGTGATATGTTTAATTGTTTTCTGGCAAGAATACATTGTTCTGTTCTGAAGCAATTAAATATAAATTACAGCTTTGTATCACATTTTTCTAGATATGATTAATCTTTCTTTAAAAATCTAAGTAATGAGCTTTATAGCAAAGCAAATCAATATTTTCTTTTAAAAGGTATTACTTCTTAATTCTTCCCAAAAGAGAAGATAGTATCAACCATTTATCCTTTCTCTGTAATACAAGTAGTCCTTGACTTAACGACCACAATTGAACCCCAAATTTCCATTGCTAAGTGAGGCAGCTGTTAAGTGTGATATGCCTCATTTTATGACCTTTTTGCCATAGTTATTAAGCAAATCATTGCAGTTGTTAATCATGTGATTGTTAAGCAAATCTGGCCTCGCTCATTGACTTTGCTTGCTAGAAGACGTCTGGCAAAGTTACAAATGGTGATTTCATGACCATTGGAGTACTACAACTATCATAAATACATGCCAGATATCAAGCACCCAAATTTTGATCATATGATCATAGGAATTCTGCAGTGGTCATAAGTGTGAAAAATGGTTATAAATCACTTTTTTCAGAGCTGTTGTAACAGTCACTAAAGAAATGGTTGTAAGTTGATGACTACTTGTAACAATTGAGCTTTATACAAGTTCCATGTGACAACAAAGACTATACAATTAAAAGTTAGATCAGGGATATATATTGTGTAACTTTAAGATATATTTTATGCAAATAATTAGATTGAGTTTGAGAAGAATAACAAAATACTTCATGCATTTGGTAGTTTCTTCTCTGTCATTCTATTATCTGTCTCTATCATGTAGCACCTATCTATCACCTCATTATCATCTACTATATATCTATCCATCCATCCATCCATCATCTATCAAATATCATCCATCTAACCACATGCATACACTCTGAGTGGTTCTGAAAAAAAACCCCAACACTGTGGGAATACAGGGGCCAGAGGATGTTCACTATTCCAGAATGACAAAACAGGTGGGAACTGGAGAACATTTCCTAGACCAGTTGGGACTGTCAATTGCTTCTCAGAGCTCACCATGCATCAAGCTGAATAGTAGAAACCAAGCAAGCCAGCAAAGAAAACATTTTAGCAAGAGGAAGAGAGAAAGTAAAAGGCAATCAACGGATGACACAGATACAAAAATAAACTTTAATTTGATTGGGAAAAATATGAACATTCATGAATAATGTGTCAACTGTAGCCACACTGTGATTCTATATCTAAAGTATAGAAGACGCCAAGCAGAGTAACAAATATTTCACCAGGACTAAAATAAAGGAGAATGTTCTCTTGGGGACATTTGTTTATTTGTTTATTAAGCAGACTGATGAATGAGCAAATGAAATAATTTGAGAAGATTCATAATGGTGGATGTCAAGGTCTAGGATGTCTTAATTAATTAATGTTTTACAGCACTCATCTCTCAATGGTTTACTGCAACTTCCAGATAAAAACACATAGTGAAATAATATAATACAATCATGCAACAAAAGACAAAAAAACTGCATTAACTGGATAATAACCAAACCAACCCACTTTACCCAAAAGCAAGTTTTAACCATTCTTGCCAAATTCCTATGTAATTTGAAATGGTTGGATTGTGATCAGTAAACTCCAGACTAGAAAGAAATTAAAGAGACATTAAACCTTGGTGAGATATAGGGCCATTTTACCCATGAATACAATTACAGTCAATAACAGTGTGGAAATATAATAGAGACTGTCCTTGACTTATGGTTATTTGTTAAAGGAGTGGTTTGAAGTTATGACAACCTCATAAAAAATTACTTACATCCTGTCTTCAAAATTCTGACTGTCACACGCACCACACAACCACAGGATTGCAATTCAAGTGCTTAGCATATCATGTGATCATGATTTCTAACCTTTGCAGCTTGCTTCTGATAAGCAAAGCTAATGAATGTCATAGAAAATGGTAGTAAATCATGTCATGTAATAACTTGCTTAACAACCTCATCGCTTAGTATGGATTTTTTGTTACAACTCTGGTAATCACAGTTTTGTACATAACTTAACATTACTTTCTTAAAAATCACACTTTTGAATCCAACTTTTCTTGATAGCTGTTTCCAAGAACTTTTCTCAAATATGGATTGATTTTATGTGCCAAAAATCACAGATTTATATTCTTTGTACAGCAAACAAAACAACAAATAAATCCTAAAACAAATAAAACAAATAAATTGACTTCCTATTAATCTTTTCCAGCAAAGATCCTAATAGACTTTTCTGCAACTTGTATCCATGCCACAATAACTCTGTGCAGGAAGATCATGATATAAAAAGAGATCTAGATGTGTATTTATTTTTGCCTATGGTCTGCTAAAATAAAACTTGGTGCCATAACTTAGCTAAATGCTGTATTGCAGCAGCTTCCAAACTTTCTGGCTTGGTGGACCAGCAGGAGGGGGAAGATGACAAGAGGATGGTTCTTTGTGAGTGGCAAGCAGAAATGGAGCTGCTCATGGATGCATGTTTGCCCGCTGCATGCGCAGCCCAGTTCCGAACAGGCCAAGGCTCCCTTAGTAGGCCACAGCTTCTGAGGCTGGGGACTTCTGTTGTAGAGTACATTATTCCTTTATTCCAATTGGCAGTGGTGTATTAACCATTAAACAGACTAAGCACATACTTAGGGCACCAGGCCCAAAGGAGGCACCACAAAGATAAGAAAGAAAAAAAAAACAATGAAGATTTGTACAATATGTACAAAGGAGGGGGCACCAAGATTTGTCAGTGCTTAGGGCACCAATGAGCCATAATCCAGTTTTGATGGTTTTGATCTAAACAATCTTTTAAATTCTATGATGAGATCTAATGCTTGTAACAGCCTCTGGTGTTCTACTGAAGACACATCTGTTGTGAATCGTCTTTCCTTTATTGTGAACCAGCAGAGTTCACAAGTTTTATTGTATCAGAAATTGTAATGCTCTGTGAGAATGTCCTTAAGAGACAGGAGGAGAAGGAAGAATGGAGCAATAAACTAGGCAGTGAATAAGAGGCATCTGAACCAGGGGTGGGTTCTGGCCCTGTTACTGCTGGTTTGCTTGTCCGCATGCTGGATACACGCTGTGCATGCGTGCGCAGTTCAATAGAAATTGTTCTATGAATATGCAGAACTCTAAAGCAAGATGGCGGTAATAGCGACCATGGAAATAGTTTGGGGATGTGGGCAGCCTGGATTGCTGCTGGTTCTGCTACCCAGGTTGGCACACCACTACCAGTTTGGCTGAACCAGTCCAAACTGGTAGGAACCCACCATTGATCTGAACCCACAAGAAGAATGGTGTGTGTGAGAAATGGCTCAGAAGAGACCCTCCCTAGTTTTTTGGACTGCAAAGGTGAGGGGAAAGTGGTCTACTTTCATACTTGTGATTTGCCTCATATGTGATAATTTGGACTGCAGAGTAATATAAGTATTAATAATATAGTTCTATTGCTGCTGACTATTAAGTATTCAGCTCCATAGTGCTCAATAGAACTTCTCTCAGGTAATGGAGCAGAGAACTACAGCTGTAAAAAAGTTACATTAAAGCTATATTTCAAACATATATCTCAACATTAGTTTTACTGAGAGGCAGACAAGACGTAAAGTGGAACTCATTTCTGGTAATTGAAAATAATACCTGTACTTTAAAGATGTACTCAAATTAAGAGGCAAATTCTAATAGTTTATTAGCTTCCAAAAATAAATTTGGGGATAATAGCTTTAAAAACAAAATATATCTTCCCATTTTCTTTTGCTATTTCCATACAGGAATCTGGTTTTTATAATGCTTTGTGGTTTGAAATGATAACATACATAAAATTGGATAGGAATTCCTCTGGGAATTTAAAAAGAAGCTGAAACTTTGAAATACAATTTATAGATCCAGAGAAGAGGAGATGCACTAAACAGCAGAAACCAGATCATTTTTCTCCTCAGTAATCAAAAGACTTTCGGGAATCTATATATTACCTTTTTAGCAGCAAAGAAGCTGTAATATGCAGGATGTTCCTTTAATTAGTGGGAACAAGATTCACTGCAAGCAGGTTTAAAACAAATTAAATGAGTAGAATCTCAAGGTAAGTGTGGTACACAGCAATATCTGTGTAATAACATACTGAATCAGTGTGCTTGTTCATCAAAAAAGAGGAGGAAAAAAGCAAAGCTTTTAAAAACATTTTGCATGTATTAATTTAGATATATCCATCTAGTCTGAAAATCATTAATATAATTTTAAAATAAATAATGTCTATCTCATAGTAGTGAGCTGTAAAACAAGACAGACTATCTTTAACTGCCTCTACTATCTAGCTATTTCTTTTATCTTCAGCTGAATGCAGGTTGGACAGTTTTTTAATCTTAAAATGGCTTCAAAAACAGTTCCCTTCATATGCATATAGAAAACAATCCCAAATAACTCCAACTTAATCATGTTTCAAACCATGTCTATTCTCAAACAAGATCTACCGGTATGTCTTTCAGAAGAATAAATATACTCTCTTGAATTGACATTTTTATGTCTCCATGAATTAACAAGTTTTAAATTGTTCAAATCAACAAAAACTTTTGGTAGTTTGCCTTGTGGAATTTTATTAGTTTTCTCTAAAGTTTGGTCTACTTCTAAGAAAATCACTCCATTCAATCTTTATATACAAAACAAATCCATTTCTTTTCTTTTTTGTTCCTGCTGAGATATTTTTTTACCCAAATTTGCATACATTAAACATTTTATATCCTTTTCTTCATTATGTGTTTCTTGTAAGCAAGTTATATTGTGTTCTATTTTTTTAAACAATACATTGTTTTATGATTTGAGGAACATTTGCTTCATTTATATTCTAAGCATTTATAATCCATTATATGGCCAAACTTTTAGAAAAATCAATACCTGTACACATAAGTCACTATCATCCCTTTCACTTTCTTCTTGTACCTGTGGAGGCTTTTATGTGGTCTTATCTGTCACATCCATTTGTGCTGACTCCTGTTTTTCTTTGAATTTTTCCAGAAATTCACCTGCTTTCTGCAAAGAATTCAGTCAAAACCAATTGAGTTTAAAAATAAAAAACCACTCCTTCCAGTTTATGCCACTGAAATTGAATCTTTTTAAATTTAAGATGACCATTCAGAAACAGGTACTTATTTCCCTTACATGGTACTCTAATCAGATTTCTTTAAGCACAATTGCATCTGTATTATCAGTTTTCAATTTGTAATATAATGGTTCTGCAGAACCTTGATCTCTTGTCTTCTTCAGGACAAAGTGCATCAGGACATCCCTTGGAAATTTTTCTTAATTTCACACATCTTGATTTTATAAATTTTGTCAATTTCTGCCTCTATATCATCTCCATCCCATTCCAAACATTTGATAAAGCTTTGATTGCTTTTTCATCTGAATTCTCTGATATCATTCCAAATTTCAAGCAGAATTTCTTCTCTCTCAATTCTATTAACATCAAATTATGTAAATCTCTTTCCAGCTCTATATTTATAGCTACTGTCTTACTATCCAAAATTTCTAATTTGTTTTACATTAATTTTGTTTTCTATCTTTTTAACTTCTTTCATTTCCTCTTTCATAAGATTTTTACAATTTTATTTATCCATTCTGTCTTGAAAACTGTCAATTTGGCATTAAGTGAATAAGATGACATTTTTCTTAATTCCTCAAACATTTTTGAACCAATTTCGGTATAATTCATTTTTTCTGTGAGTTTCCCTAATGATCCTTCCCTCCTCTCCATTGTTATAGCTTTTTTGATGGTTGCCATAATGATATTATAAAACAAAAACAAAAGCACTTCAAATAAGGAAAAAAGAAAAGGCAAACTTCCCCATTTATTCTCTTTGTTTTGACTTCTTGTGCCACAAATAATTTCCCTTTGTAGGAGGCAAGAGTTTTATGTAGCTTTTGAGTACCACAGGCTACTCTTCAAATGTAGACAGGATCAAAACAAAAATGTATTGGGTCCAGTTACATTAATGATGGGAATAAATTAAAGTAGATTACAATAATTAAGGTATTGTCATTACTTAGTGTGTGTTTAATCATTTTCCCTTTCCATTATATTAAAATAATGTTTTTTTGACAGCTTCTGGCTGAGAGTCAAAAGCCACCCCAAAGGTTTTGAGAAAGGCTTCATACAACTCTGGATTCAAGTTGTATACCTTTTTTTTTTTAGTATGGCATGGAATCAGTGTGGTGTAATGACTGAAGATAATGCATTAAGAATGAGATGATTCAAGTTCTTCCCAACCTGAAAGAGAAAATTATATGCACCCTATTGGTATTTTCATGGCAGGAATGTTTTATGGAGTTACTTTAATCTTGTGCATCATTTGGTCTGTTTTGGCTACATTTCATTTAATCCTTGGGAGTTGACTATGTCAATTGCCCCTTAACAGACAATATTCAGACCCTACTGATCCAGTTAGAGATGTGATGGTAAACAGGAACAGAATGCAGATTATAGACTATAGTGTTAAGTGTTTTTTTAAAAAAACCTTTTTAAAAAGTGTTGTGGTACCTTATGTGTTTCTATACACATAGAAGTAGAATGAAATGTTTCTGTGGTGGAGACGGTTTTAAAAAAGAGATTTCTTTTGCATGTCTTCCTGAAAACCTTATGTATGTTCTAAAATTGCACTGAAAATACTTTCCCTATATATTAAATACATATTGTATAGTTACACGCATAGCTAAAATAAGACTTCAGTTTTCTATTTCCATTCCATCAATTATCTGCAGAGTTGACATTTTCCATCATGTCAAATATCCAGATAGTTTCAATAGATTTTATTTGTCTAGATTTTATTTGTCTAAAATATAGAACGGAAAACAAGCTTTTATCCAGGATTTGCTCTAATTTAATCACATATTTACTCAGATCCACTTAAGCCTAATTGAAGTGATGAATGTCAGAGGCTCAAATGCCATTTGTTATGAGTTAATGTAGTTTTCTTTCAGGGAATGGAAACGAATGCAACAACCAAACTGATTAGACAGAATTTGTTGGAATGTAAATAAATGAAGCTTGCAGAATAAATTACCTTACAAATATATGCATGATATTTTCCTACAGAATCAAGAAGAAAAGAAGATATAATAAATGAGAGCCTTGGAAGCTCCAGCAAGATTTTTTCAGAATCAGAATACTTCCAAACCAACCATCCTTTTTAAAAATCCTTTTTATCCTTATAAAACAATTTAAAACTGCCCAGGAAGGGACTTCATATCTATTAAACTCAAATTGCAAAGAAACTGTAAGGAAAAAATATGGGACAATCAGTGCTTCTCTTCTTTTATCTTGATTGGCAGCTTCCCCCATCCCTTCAGATGGCACAGGAGAATATGTTGTCCTTGAATTGATACTAATAGCAATAGCACTTAGACTTATATACATCTTCATAGTGCTTTACAACCTTCTCTAAGCTGTTTACAGAGACAGCATATTGCCCCCAACAATGCAAAATCTCATTTTACTGATCTTGGTAAGATGGAAAGCTGAGTCAACCTTGTGTTGGTCAGGATTGAACTGCTGGCATGGAATGCAGAGTCAGCCTGCAATGATGCATTCAAACCAGCTTTTACTAGGCATAATCAAGAAGAAATAATTATTTGAGAAAGTTCAAGTAGCATTATTATTGGGGCAACAAGACAATGCAATGCTGGTGCTCTTGAGTGTGAGGAAAACTAAAACTGAGTAGAGTCAAATGGGATTTCAAGAAAAAAGATTTCTGAAAAGTTCCTAGTACAGAGTTCCTAAAAATGTAATTCCAATGAATGAAGACAACTCCAATCAAGGAAGAAAAAAAGAAAAGTAACTGAAAACCCTAGGATTTTGCCCCCAAAACCTTAATAAAGATCCAAAAACAAAAAGGATCCATGAAGGAAGCAGAGAGACCTGTTATTGAGAAATAGTACATAGAAGAAGCCCAGAATAAAAGAGACTACATCACAAAGGCTACAACTGTGTATGAGCTGAAGCTGAAGAAGGATTTAGTGAACAACATAAAAGGGATTCTTCAAATATTTGCAAACAAAAAGAGGCAATGTAGTCAGCTCAGTAAAGATAGCAATAAAGAAATGTTAGAACTACATGGGCCTTAATGGTGTTAAACCGCCTCTGAAAAATGGTAAGTGCACTTCAAGCCATTCAGAAGAAAAGGAAGGGACCAGTCAGGGAATACATATTTATAAGATTTGTTGTCTGTCTTCCCAGATGACTACATTCCAGATAGTGGATATAAAGTACAGGAAAGGTCTTATTAAATGCAGTAAGAGCAATCTGGCAACTGGAATCTCTTTTTAAGGAAGTTGGTGAGGACCATTCAGCAGATAATTCAATTATACTGTATATCAGATCTGCCAGCAAAGCCTTAATCTGGATCCTTGCATTGAGTAAGAATTAGTTTTAACCATTTAGGGTATAGCAAATTAACAAATTTCTTCCTTTTTTTCTACAAGGTGCACATGCACAACTGGTTGTTTACAAACAATGGCCTTTCAAGGTTGGTTGTGGTGCAAGCAAGAAAACCATCTATCCCTGGAAACCCATATGACTTTACCTTCCTTTTCCCATAAATCTATCTGTTTATTTATAGTAAGGATAGCGTAAAATCTTTGTAGTCAATTCATCCTGGCTGGGTTGCAGGAGAGAAGTAAGAAACTTGTATGTGGAACAAGATGCTTGGAAGCAGGGTTGGATCTTCCTTTGAAGGTTTTGTCAGTTTTCAGGCTTCTAGAGATTTGCCAATTCCAATGCACACTTTGCCTAGGAGGAGCAGGGAAGGTTGGGATGCTGCAGGAATAACACGCCAAAGAGATTATGGCGGCCATGCACATACTTGAATGTGTCTTTTGGAGTTGTGCTGTCAGTGTAGTCTCTTGTCCTTCTGAAATACTATGAAGTAATAATTCACCTTTGGCTTGTTTTTTCTTCTTCTCCCAGCTACACCAATGTTTCATTTACAGAACATCAAATCTCATCACCTGAGGGCACAAATTTCACTTCTCCTTTTTTGACAGTGTTACATCTCTGTTTGGTAGAGAAATGCCTGAGTATATAACTTCAAATCTAACGTAAAAGTTCAGAGTGCAAACAAACTAAGAAAAAAATCAGTGTTTCTCGGCTCTTTCTCTTTTCCTCCTTCTTCAAGACATGGTTCTGAATGTTGATTTAAATTGCCGTTGTGTATGGTCTCTAAACAGTGAAATGTATTACTGGGATTTTATCTGAAGAGGGGAAAACCACCTATTTCAAATCCGATAGAGTTAGTTAGCGCATGTGAGCACACACTCAATTTTTCTTCAAGAGAATTGGCTACTGAGTGAAACTACTGTGTCAGGTTAGATTTTGTTTTACTGGCATGGTTAAGGAAGACCAATACGACTGAGAATCACACACTGTTTGGTATGATCTTTAATATAATAATGCTGTGGAAGAAATTGTTCAGGGTAATGGCCATGAGGCAGCTTGTGGTATTTTTAGTTCTGTAGAAAAGGCATCAGCAGAAAAATGTCTGAAGGCTTGCACTGTACAAAGGGCAAAAGTTGGCAGGTTGCTCCAATTAAGGAGAGAATTTGAGAGACAGCAAGAGAGAATTGCAACTGAGAGCCAGAGAAGCAGGTTCTTGTTCTCTTCCATTATTCTGCCTCCTCCAATGAGGAAGGGTATTTCTACTTTTAGATGGACCCAAAGAGCCATTGCCCAGATTCTCCAACACAAAAATGCCTTGCTTATTTTATTATATTTATGTTGTGCTTTCATGATGTTGCCTAATGTCTCATCTCCATCCCATGGCTGGGGCAGCTGAAGGTTTTTTTATCTGTTCCAATTTGAAAACACGTTTTTCTTCTTTTAGCACATTTTGGCTATGGAAATGATTTAGCACTCATTATCAAGGATGTGATTGATGATTAAAGTGGGTAAGATTTATTCATCTCTTACTGAGCATTTCACATGTTGCATATCTAAAATACTTTTGCCCAATTTCAGCTTCCCTCAGTCTTGCTCATACAGTATTGTCTTTTTGTATGTGAATTGTTAATTTTTAACACAACACGGATCCAAACATCATATTATTTATAAAGCATTATTATTTCCTCTGTTTTATTAAATAAAAGGCCTGGCTTCAATATCCAGATTCTCAGCCCAGATTCTCTCTTTTTTTTCAGAACTTCATTTTTAAATCAGACTGATTTAATTCCAAGGGAATGGCTGTGAGAAAAACAAAGAGATTATCAATAGTTAAAAGAATCCCTTTTCTCATTCAGTCCCTCTGTGCCAACACTCACTTTGAGAATCAAATCTAAGATTGCTACTACCCAGAAAGGGAGGAGGCAGGGGAGTATTCTAAGATCTATGTTTTTTAATTTGTACATCATCAATACATCAACTAAGGGCCTTTTTCTCCCCATGCAGTTGGCAAGTGTCTGTGGATATTCTCAGCCATTCAGGTCATGATTATCCCAAAGGTACTTTTTCAAGAGACATTTCACTTCTCATCCAAGTAGCTTTTTCAGCTCTGACTGGATGGTGGGAAGATTTATACTCCTTGCAGACAGCTGGTCATTTACATTCCTTTAGCTAGTCATTGAGGCCACTTGAAGGTTTATCTGCATCTTCAGGGTCATTTGAGTAGTGCAAATTGTTAAGTTCGAAAGAAGAGGTCCGACACGGGAATCAGCTCAGCTCTTTATTAAGCAGGTGGTGACTTCAGCTCTGCAGGCAGCGATTCAAAATCCCCGCGCAGAGCGGCTCCTTAAATACTTTCCTGGCCGGATGCCAGGTCAGCTGAAAAGCATTACCTCAGGCAGCCGCGCCTTAACCAATCAGGTGCGGCGGCGGTTACATTCAAAACCCGAGTCACGAGGACTCAACACAAATGGGTGTGGAGCCTTTTTGGAACCGTTAATGAGAGGTGAAACGTCTTCAAAGAAAAAAACTAGAAAGTCCAGTTGCCTCTTGAAAAAGCACCTTTGGGATATCTGGTAAGTGTTGAGCATAGTTCTTCAACTATCCTAAGGATATTTTCTTCTTCAAAAGGAGCCCACTTTATCCTTACAGCTTGCAAAATCTCCAAAATCACCCAGCTTGTCTATAATGCTCAAATCTTAAATCCTTGAAGCCATTCCATCTATAAGAGCTACCCTTGTCATTCTAAGATGCACTAAGAATGTTGCACGATTGTTAAAGATACACTTGGTCTCTTCTGATGCCAGAAATCGGTATTCTCTCATTAACTTTGACTAGAGTTAACCTCCCCCACTTGGTCTGGCCCCACTAGTTAAATCAAACTAACTTTAAAAAAAAAGGTCATTGGCAAATTTCATTCCCTAGGATTTTTATGGGAAATTCTTTGCTCATTAGATTTCGACTTTATATATATATTTTAAGCAACATATTTGGGGTGCTTTAAATCCATATAGGTCTGGTTCTCCAGCTCACTGCAAACAGAATCTTTTCCGTTAGGTATTACTTACTCTATCTGGGTTTTGAAATTTGGCTAGGCAGGACAAACAAGCTTTAGTTGTTCTGTTGTGACATTATAAAAGGGCTCCCCAGAAGTAACATATACCACCTTGTGGGTTGTGCTCAGTAAAGTCATTGAGCCATATTTTTTTTCTCTGCTGTCTTTACAGGGAATCCCATGTGGCTTGTATTTACCCCAAATAAAGAAATTACCTGGCAGAGAACACGGTTTATGTTTGTCACATCTCTTGTCCAATCAGTGTTCAGATCAATTTTGATGAGTTGCTAGTTCTGCACTTTTTCATACATACCATTTACTGTCTTTGCATCTTTGCATACTTTTTCTCCCTCCCCCCCTTTTTAAAAAAATCTCTTTTATATGATTGCTAACTGCATCAGAAACAAGACATCATTAGCACAGTAGAACTTTTTGAGAAGGGCTTTCTGTAGCAGGATGCTACTTAGGAATGCCCTGCCACAAACTCTAGAGATCAAGACCTTGTTTGTGGTACAAGTAAAAGTGTTTTTGCAAAAAATCTCAAGTCACTAACAGGGTAATAAACAGTGACATACAGAGTCCTCGACAAAATCTAAGCTATTTAAGCCTTCACATATCTATACTCATATCTTGAATTAGACTCAGTACAGTTCTTGAATAGCCAGTGTTATGTGATCTCACATCATTGATTTAATCTGCATTAGTGTTTATTTAGTTTATTGTGGCATTACATTAGTCAGGAGAATACAGTGCTGCTACAAAGTAGTGATTTAGCTGCTGACAGTAGCCAATCCATTCTGTTTACGCTTGTGTGCTATCCAGAGAGCACCACAGGAGGTGGACCAGCTCCACACTCATAACTTGATGGTGTTTGGCAGTGTCATCTTGGGCTTTTTTCACCACCAGTGTCACCTCACTGTTGTCCCCAATTTAGGTCTGAGCCTGGGGCTGAAGCCAATGATGGATGCCAGACATGAGATGCAGGTTTTGTGATTGCTTTTTTTTTTTAGTACTCCAAGGAAAAGGGTTCCTGGTCAAAAGGCCAAGAACAAAGGATTAAGAAAGCTTTATACATTTTCACTAATGGAAAAGGCAGGACAAGGCGAAATAATAAGAAATACCCTCTAATGAACATTTTAGCACTAATTCTACAATTTGTTCTATTGGTCTATAACTGCCCCATTCCTAAGCCTTGGCTAATGAATGCCCCAGGAGTTATCTAATAGACATTACATTTGTTGCTGGCCATCTCTATTCCTCACTTTTAGTTGAGGTCTGCAAGTTGTCTAATTCTTGTAGCTTTTCTCAACTTTCCAACTACCCATAATTGCTACAAGCTTTACACATGCATATTTCCTGTTGATAAGCATTCTTTGTTTTTGTGAGACAGACAGACCTCCACCCTCGCCCATTACAGTCTTTCTGATTTACTTTCAAGTGTGTTTAGGTTTAGGTTTATTTCATTTCTATCCCGCACCCATCTCCACAAAGGGACTCGGGGCGGCACACAGGGAAAATTAAAACATCATACAAAATACAACACAATAAAAATAAATTAAATAAATAAACCTGCACTAAAATCCCATAATTATAAAATACCCCAAAATTAAAAATTTGGAAACTGTGGACGTTGGGCAGGGTGGGGTCAAGC
>JAPKID020001218.1:0-15278 GCA_026931265.2 Tropidonophis doriae
GCATTAAAAATAAAATCTTTATAATCAGACAATAATAATGGGATACTTCTTTTAAAATCTCTGTTAACCAAAGATCAAATTAATGCACATGCTAGCTTCAGTTAACACCTCATAGTTTTCTTATGAACAGAAAGTGGTTCGGTTTACTGACATTGAATTTTAACGCACATTGAACTGGACAATTTTTCAGACATATGTGAAGCTATACAGTGTCCAGTTATGTTAGTTGAATGGAATTTTCAACTTGGTTGCACACAATAAATTAAACCTGAATGGGGAACCAAGTGATATAAATTAAAAAAATATATTAATGACAAAAACCAGTATACTACTTTACTCTTTTACACTATTGTCCACAATTCAAAATGAATTAACAAAGCCACCTCAGAGTTTGATGGAATCTGGAATTATTCATCATGTTCACTAATGTCTTATACCATATACCATCATTAGTAAAATTAATTATTAGGGAGAAAAAAGGTCACCATAGTCTATACAATGGTAACTATAACATTCTACTACTAAAGTGTATGCTACGTGCTCTCAAATATTCCCAAAATAAAAATATGAATCTTAATACCATGTCTGCAAATTAGTTTTAACAAATCTCCCCCAAACCTACAAAACATTGTTTCTAACTATCAACTCTAGATACAATTCAAAATTCAGTCACAAACTGAACTATCACCCAAACATCAGACTTCTAGATACAAAATATTAAAAGCTAGTTGATTCTCTGGCCCATTAACTATCCAGTACAGTTCTCTCAATCAGCAATGAAATGTGATTTTTCTTCCCATTCCACTTGATATATCTGTCCTGATTCCGTTATCTTCAGATATCCACATGCGATCAATAATTGGCAAAAGAGGAGAATCAAGTAAAGTGAGTTTATAGCACATTTTTTTTCACATTAAACAATACTCACATGTGGCATCCAAGAAGAATGGAAGTAGGAATGCATGATCTTGCTCCCTCATTATATGTACAAAAGGTATTTTTCACAGAAGTGAACATTCATAACGGTGATTCAATACAAACAGGGGCAGGGTTTTCAGAAAAGAAAATACTTTGAAAATATAATGTGGCATTTCTGAAATGTTGCAGACAGTACCTATCTGGTTTGGAATGTTTCTAACAATGAACTCCTATGCTATGAGCTCAAGAGCTGGTTAAAAGTTAAAAATAAAGGCACTGGTATTTATTTAGCATTTGAAATATCATTTTGCAATAAAATTTATTCTTATCTGAATTTATTCTAGTGCAATATTACAAATCTACTCCAAGAATTAAAATTTTGCATTCTAATCTGATTTGCACTTTAGACAATGGAACCTAAGTTAATCCTCGCGATACCTCTGACAACTAAGGGAGGTATATTGATATCACAGCTGAGTTGCCAAATTCAGAAACCAAACCAATACTGCAGGTGAACAAATGTTCCCGAACTGTCACACTGCTTTCAGTAGTAAACTCAATGTCAATAAACCGAGAAGTCACTTCTCACAAGGACATCATTCAAAAGCCTATAAATGTACAAGGAATGTAAATTGCATGATATAAAGGACAAAATGAAGATTTATTTTCCCTTCAATAACCAAGACAAGCATGTTTTTTGCTTTGCCTATCAAAATACCAAAAGTAGTAAGTTCAAATAATGAATTTTAGTTCTAAATGCATTTTTTAAATCCTAGAAGCTAGGAAAACACACTCAAAAAGTTGAGATATATCACTTTTAATCTCCTTGTTAAATGTAGAAATTTTAGGGCAAAGGCACAAACAACTTGTCAACAGAGAGGAAATGAATCTTCAGTTTTCTCCTGAAAAAATACATATAGCACTTACTTCTACTTTATTAAGCACTCATCCATTCATTTTATTTTGCAACACCAATTTGATATATCTCAAATTATTTAAGAGTCCCAAAGGAAAATCAAATACCGACCCAACAATAAAATGACGCCTACTTGAATCATAGTGCTCGCAAAGGAAGTTATAACTTTGTATACTCAATACACTGAAGTTTGTGTGTGTGTGTGTGTTTGTGTGTGTGTTTGTGTGTGTGTAGATTTTTGATAGAAAGGGTACAGTAGTTTTAAATTGCCATGAAATTGTTATGTTCACTTCAATTTAATATAAACATCAATAAAACAGTCAAAATAGAATTTGATTAGCCAGTTGTGGTGTTGCAAATTTCCATGTACACTCAAAGCATTTCTTATAAGCAAGAACTGCAGAACTAAACTAACCTCTGTCTGCGGTCACAATCCTTTGGTAAGGATGGACACGCATATCGTGCCTTCGAACTTTAGTAGCCACCGCACCTAGTTAAATTGCAATTACCAAGACAGTTAGAAAACATTTGATAAAACATTAACAGCAGGCTTATTAAAATGGATTTTAAATGATCACTTTCTTAAAATACTATTTAAAGAAAGCAACATGTTAAGGCACAGTAGTTTCAAATTTTAACCTTAATATATGAATTATATCTGTGCAGGTTAATATTGCATTTATTTTAAACATCCAGGCTTTAACCTGCATTATCCATTCATTTACAAACTTGATTACAGTATTTCATGAAATCTACTAGACCCAAACACAATTGAGCTTTACTAGTCACATATTCACTGAAGTGCCTTCCTTGCAGCAGGACTATCTTAAATAATGCCATTTTAATACTGAAGGTTCTTTGCTAATTTTTAAACAACTTCCAGTTTTTACCATTTTTAAAAAATATATAACACAACTCCTCAAGCCTATAGACTGTTTTAAAAACTAAGTCAATAACTGTGAACTGCAATGAATTAGGTGATTAGTAAAGCAAATAGTACAGAATACATAGCAGTCAGTATACTACCATACACTCATAAATCACAGCTACCTTGCCATAGCATAGGCTACATCAAATTAATAGCATTTTTATTTCTATGTGCAAAAAAGTGCAAGTAAGTCACTGACTGCTAGGCTACATTTTTTCAAGGCTGCTGAAAACTAAACATTTGTTAAAAGTCAGCTCTGATGAGGTTCAGTTAAGACCATTCTTGAATTCTTAGCCTTTCGTTGGGAAAGCCATACCTAAAGATAAAAGGGAATTAAATATTAGTCAACTAAGATTTGATGCTACTGTCAATCCTTCCCATAAATTTATTTCCTAATCTTCCCTAAATTATTTACACATTTTTCCTAAATTATTTTTCTTTTTAAATATTTATATTTTGCTGAAAATATTAGTAAATTAGGGATTTACAAACTGTTTGACATAGTTTTCTTTCTTTTTTTAACAATGGGGAAGGGGTACATACAAAGCACAAGTTCTCAATTAAAGTGGACTCATTGGAAGGGGAATGAAAGGGGTGGGCATGCACATGCATGCAAAAATAGCTGAGAACAGCTTATGAACTTAAAAAAAAGATGTAGCTGCCTCAACAATTAGTTCTTACACAACAAAAAGAAAATCTTGCAAATAATTTGCACAGCCTTGCTGGCATTCATCATTAAAAATAAAGATGCATATTTCCATAATAATAGTTTTAACACGTAGCATTTTAGAATCAACATTTATTAACACATAGTTTATTAGACTTATACTTAATTTTCACAATACAGGAGGAAGTAATAGATGGCATTTACTTTAATGATCAGTTCTCCACATTGGAAGCAGTGTCTTGACTCTGATATTGTGTTGTAAGAAACAATTATAATCTTTATATTCATAAAATGTATTATATCACCTATTTCAGATTTGACTACTATTAACTTCATCACATAATTGAGTCAAAATTAAAATGAATATGTACACACAACTGTAAACATTAACTTAAATTAGTAAATCTTTAGTAAGGGTGAACCTATCTGAAAAATAGCCATAAATTAATACTACGTATAAAACTGTATTATTATATTTAAGTTATAATAGATAACTTGGTGACATAGATATAAAAAATGACAGCATGCAAGCATTTCAAACAAAAGCAATAACGTTTTTTAAAAATAATGATTTTTATATAAAAAAATTAAAATTACATGGTCATGTTCTAGCTTTCTATGCAAAGTTCCAACAGTCTAGCCCTAAAATTTAATTAGCATAAATTAATTGCATAGTTAACTATATATGATGGTGTCTTTTGAATATCTATGGAAATGCTATATTCATTCATTACTATATGCTGATCCAAATGAAGTAATGTGGAAAGAAGCATTTATTGGTGATTACAAATAAATATATCTATTTAAGCTAAAGTGTTCCTGAAAATATTATCAACTTGAAAAACTCACAAAGGAAGTGAAAATGTGAACTAGCATATAATATACAATTCCTAATCTTAACACTATTGTTAATTGTAATTAATTTAAAGTAACAGCTATTTTATGTAAAAAGTATATTATGATTTACAGTAGAAGAATTGGTATTACAAAAAGCACTTTTAAATACAGTGAAATATAAAATAGCTATGCTGCTTTCTCAATCCCAGAGAAAATGGAAAGTATGGATGTAGGCATGAAATGTACTGTTTTGCAATCAGCCTTAGAATTTTAGTTTAAAAAAATTAAGATAGTGAAACTAAATAATTGAGTCATGATTTCAAATGCCCGGGGATCCAAAATCCAACTGTTAAGCTGTCTCATAGATTTCAATGGAAAAGTAACCTAGGTAGATAACTTATGTATTCAGCAATATATTGTATATAGTTCAATCAGGCATGCTTTCACATAAATGGATAGAACGTTGCAACTAATTTCTCAAACTGAAATAAATGAGATTTTATATGTGTTTTACTTGGACTATATTTTTCTTCCTGAATATAATCACCAGCAGTAATTAGCTTTCAGTCAAGTATTAAAAATGACATAAAACAACATAATTCATTATATACATTTAATATCAGAACAGAGGAAAAAAAGTAAAAAACGTGACATGAACAAAAACAGCAATATCAAACTAAAACTAACTTTTTCTAAGTGATACTAAAATAAAGTCTTCATACTGAAAACCAAGGAACCAAAGTATTAAGAATATCAGGTATTTCACTCTCCTAATCTCGTCTACAGAGAAGAAAGTATAATTTTTCAAACTGAATATCCTTATTATGTGGTGACACACTTGTTTTAAAAAGGGAGGCACATTTCATTGACAGTAAAACAAAAATACTTTCAGAATCTCCCCAAATATAATGGGGCACAACCCATGCTACCTATAATATTCAATTAAACTGTCTTGGAGAAACTTACCTAATACCCCACTGGGTTCAATAGGATACTCAAGAATTGACGTAGCAGGTGCCAGTGTGTAGGGATATTCATAAGGTGTGTAAATTAAACCAGCTTCAGGTCCTGGGGGAACTATTGCAGCAGTTGGGTGAGGAGTTCCATTTGGCATGACAGCGGTCTGTATTTGTCTGATCAAAGGCATTATGGTAGGGCCAGCTGGCGTAGGGGTACGCAGGGCAGCTGGTGGGAGAACAGGGGCAGGCCCTGTGATAATCCTTGGAGCCTGGGCTGTTGCTGCAAGAGAAAAGGCAAGGGCTGCTACAGTAAGCAAAGAAATTCAGAAGAAAGTATGGAGACAGTAGTGCAAAACATGAAAAGATGGGGAAAGTAGAAAAGTAGGAAAGAAGAAAAATAAAAGGAAATCATTAGTACATGCATTGATCACACAGTGCCAAAGCACACCATTCAAAAGCAACAGCTTTCCATTTCCCAGTGTGATTAAAATGAACATGCAAAATAAAAGCCAATTTAAAATGGCAGAATATATTTCTAAAACAGGTAACACACAGCACAAAAGCTCAATGTAGATCACATATTTTTCATTACCTATGCCTTCAAGACTGCATGAGACTGAGAGGCATGCAGGAAACAAAGAAAATACTGTTGTAATTGCATATGGAATATTAAAAATAGTGAGATTTCAGAATCCACATAAAATTCAGTGAAGCTTAGATATGCAATGTAACATATTTCAGTTGCAATTTAACCAAGTAAACATTCTATTAAGTGAGCAAGTACATTATCAACATTTGTTTGTATCTCCTGCCCTTTTCTGAACTATTACAGTACAAGTGGTGACAAGGATACAGAAAACATTTGCTACATTTCCCTCCATCTAATATAATTGAAATACAATTCTGTAATTTTTTTCTCTTTAAAGACAGGTTGGTAAAAAACTAAAATATAATAAACTGTAAGTAAAGATGAGCATTTATATTAATATACATATATGTTAACACTATTTGAAAAATATTTAAATTGCTATGAGTTTATGAATTTAATCTTACTTTTAATAACTTATCAAAACAGTGAAATACTGTTAAGTATATATTTTATAATATATTTAAATTACCAACTTAAAAAGCAATTGGGGTATGCTCACTATTTAATTTTTGAAATTTAAGATGAAGCTGAACCACTTAAGCCATTGACTGATCAATAGTGAATAGATAATGAATCAATTCTGAAGGCAAAGAAAGATTCTGAGCTGTAGCTTAACAAAAGCAAATAAACAACTTTCTGGTCATGTTATGGGTCATTTATTCCTGTCTTTCTATACAAAATCTTCTGACAGATTCCTTTGTTATTTTCTATTCCTGTGTGCTTTACTAATATCACTTGTAATGTTCTTTTTTTACAAATATCATTCCAAGTAATTCACAAGGAGCATGTGCATAGAAGAGGGAGATGTATCTCCATCTTAAAGCTCTTTGATTATATTTTTCTGACACAATTTAAAAGAACTGTAAATAACAATAGAAGCTATGAGATACTGAATGTAGCCAATTCATCACAAAAAGGCAGGCTTCAGAAAATAATTCTTTCTCAGGACAACATAACCTGGTAACAAGGTTTCTAAGTTGCCAGTATTCTTCTTATAAGACTCATTAATTTGTAGATATTTTAAAATACTCAGGCATCTCCTAGCATGATGATGGAAATTAAATCCTAGGGCTGTTATGCTAGAAAATGGTGATGAGTTCTATACTTAACAGCAAAATACCTGAAGAGATGACAAGATTACTTCTTGAACCTATGAGAGATCAAGCACTTGCTCTGGAGCATAACTTATCAAACTAACTACTAAAAACATGTCAAAATCAGCATCTGTGTATCAATAAATTATTTTCAAAACAAAAGTTTTCAGGCCCAACAAGTGATTGTCAGTGGTCAAGGCCAAGTACAAACTAATCTGTGCATCAAAGTTTTAGAAATACTAACACAATGTTTTCTTAATGGGAATCTGGAGCATGAGAAGAATGTACTATGATGTGCTTTAAATGTACTATATTAGTGTTGGAGACCATACATAATATGTGCAACTTAGAGTATGAGAAAAGAACTAAAAATAAAATTCAGATAAGCACTAACTGTTAACAGTGACTCAGCTGTCTCCTAAGCTGCTAACAATCATACTATCCAAAACATATTAAAAAAGAAAACTTATACTATAAGAAACAATAATCTCTTGAAGCTGTAAAACATTCTTTAACGAAAAAGTAAAAGAATCTGAGATCAGATGCTGAAACAGGTATCAGATCACATGGCTAAACTTTAAGCAAACCCACACTATTTTAAATTCAATAAGTTCAAGATCTAATGCAAGATCACTTTATACACTGCAGGTATAGATTCGTTTTAAAGTTCTGCAGCTGAAAGTCCATACAACTTTACTCAAAGAAATAAGGAACATTTCAAATGAGTATTGCTTTTATTGTATTTATCTTTTATTTCAAGTTATGTTTGGATATGTTCTTTTAATGCCATGAGTCCAAATGGAGCTTTACAGCATAATAAAAAAGAATTCTTATTTTGACTTTGTTTAGATTCATTGGTAGTGATATTGGACACATGTATCTCTACACTCGAGTTTTTAAAAGAACTGTTTAAAATTTGTTAACAGTGTACAATATATGCTGAATTTCCCATATTGTCATTTGCATGGGAAGCTATGAGCAATAGGTGTATTTAGTTAGGCTTTCTGCAAATTTATAAAATATTGGCTTATCTAAAATGATGGATGAATGAAATCCAATAGAGAATAACTTCCCAAAGCACTGCCAGAGTTCTGAATCAAATTCAGCCTTATTCTGCCATATAAGGGATCTGCAATCTTGCTACTACAAGTTCCTTACATGTGTATATTAGAGAATGAATCTATTATTGTTACAGTCTAGACTAAATGTTGTGGTGGGCCCAATCATACACCAGAAAACTTTATATTTCTATCAGTTTTGTGATTCATTGAATATAAAAGAGCATTGATGTGAAGTATGATTTCCTATTATCTATTAGTGGTTAGATAAACCATTCTTATTCTCAAAATGCAATGATTTGCCTGTTAATGTTTCAACATGACTAAAATATAATCCAGTCAGTAAGTGAAAAGCATTTAGTTTTCAAATATCCCTGAATACATGCATTTGTGAAAACATGCTGAATCAGCTAAGAGTGTTTACAAAGTCATCATTACTATCATATGACTGATCTCAGTATTCAGAGCAAAAGAAATGAGGGAAAGTGGAAAACAAAATACTACACAGAATGAACTATGGTCTGATCTCACCCTAAATTATAAGAGAACTACTTTCCTGAAGGTACCAAGTCTCTGCCCCACGGTTGAATTAAACAGAATGTATTTCATCTATGAGATTCTCAGTCATCCAGGTGATGGTTGTCCCAAAGGTATTTTCTTCAAGTGGCAACTGGACTTTCTGATTGTTCTTTGAAGACATTTTGCTTCTCATCCAAGAAGATTCTTCAGCTCTCAAGAGGTGAAGAAAACCCAGAAAGTCCAGTTGCCTCTTGAAAAAAGCACCTTTGAGAGAGAATTTATTTTGTAAAAGTCACCACAATTAAGACAATATTTTGAGTGAAGGTTTAATTAAGAAAATACAAGAGATACCAGAAAATATGTGCAATACCTTTCTTTCAACAGCAAGCTTTGCCCAATGTGTACTATGTTAAGGAGTATAAAATATGAACAGAGATGTGCATGCTTTGGAAAGCAAGATAATACACATGGGGCAAATACAAAATGTACTCTGAGCACGAAGAATATTTGAAAAGGCTATAAAATATGTGAGTGACAAAAAGAACTAGAACACATTTTGTCTGCTTCGATTTGCTATGTAAAGAACTAAAATTCTTGTACACATATGAAAAGTTCTATAGTACTATAGGACTTACGTGATTTGATATTGGCGTCTCGGTAGGTACCATTCAGAATTGCAAGTTCCATTAACTGCATCTTTTTAAGGCTATCTTCTCCCTCTGCCTGCACAAATATATTAGTAAAGCAGTTTATAATCTCATAGCACAATTGCAAAGAACTTGATACAAGTTTTAAGTGATATATGAAATTGAAATACATTTACATAAAGGAAATTGATGCTGATGCTGCTCTAGTCACATAATGACTTCTTATATGCTTTTGTAAATTCAAAATCCTGCACCTTCCAATGCACCTATTAGATTTCAAGAATAGGTAAAAGCCACTGCAATTGTACTATACTATGATAGTGCTATAAAAAAAAGTAAGAGGCTGCTCTATTCTGGATAGCAATTTCAATGTATAAAACAATGCATTAAATCCTTTCCTTCAAAGGTAAAAACAAACCTGGAAGAGGATAGGAAACTTTTTATTCAGAGTTGTACAAAATATACTATGGACGTAGCTTAAAGGGCTGAATCTGTCTTCCATTCAATTTGAAATGGAAGAGTAATGATTCTTAAGTCCCAAATGAAAACTCTTAAATGAATGGTTAACAAACTTCAAATTGTAACACAAGTACCAATGCTTCCATGAGGGAACTCTACAAGCACACCTATTCAAAATTATAATCCATGCATATTTGCTACGTATAAACCAAGTTCGGTTATGAAAACTTTAATGGATATAACTTCTACAAAATTAAACTGTATGAAGCATTCCTGTATCAACAGGCCAAAGTACAAATAGTAAACTATTTTTCCTTGTATTATAAATATTATTAGTATGCATTCTAAAACATAATTTATTAAGGTTATTAATAAGCAAAAATATATATTCTGTTAAAATATTTTATTGAAAAGTTTTAACAGCAATAAGAATTAATACAAACTAAAATAGAAGGAAAACAAAAAGAAAATAAAAAGTGCAATAAGAAAAAAGAACATTTCTAAAAAAGGAAAAAGATGTAGAAAGATATAAAGATGTGGCTTCCTATATTTTTTACAGCAATTATAAGTACAGTTAATTTTAACCTCATTCTCTCTCTGAAATTACATCATGACCCTCCTCTTTCTATAATCCATCCAGTCTAATCATCAAAACCATAAATCACAAGTTCATTTCTTTTCATTTTTATGCAAAAATTCATAAGGGATTTCCAATCACCAATAAATGTAAATGTTATCCTTAGAACATTTAACTTCATACTCTTCATTGCATCATTTCACCAATTCCCAATTTTAAATGTTATTTGATTTCTATCTTGCCTATTTTTTTATTTAAAGAAACATGTCAGTGAACGTATTTAATATTCCTTCCTCATATTTTCCCAAAAACCCTGTGAAATGACTTGGGCTGACTTGCCCAAAGTCAGCTAGTTGGCTTTCATTTCTAAGGCAGGACTAGAACTCATGATCTCCTGATTTCTAACCTGGTGCCTAAAACATTAGACGAAACTGCTTAAATCAAATTCTGTAAAAATACAACAGAAAGGAAGCAAATCATTTTAGTGAATGAGCTATTATTAAATTGGCAATTACAGAAAAATGGCACAATGACTGTAGCAGTTTTAAAGATGCAATTTTCTAAAACAAACACAATACTGTATGTGTGTATATATGAACTGAGAAGGAACCGATTTCAATAAAATCAGCAACAAAGCTTTTGCATGCTATTCTTTTAGCTTAAAATAAAACAACTTATGCAAGCATTTCATCTTTGAAATCACAATCAATCATAGATAGATATATCATAATCTGAAACAATGATCAGAAAAATATATTATTGAAATGAAACAATGATCAGAAAAATATATTATTGAAATGTTTGCCATATTTTTCAGAAAATAAGACGTACAGGAGTATAAGACACACCAAGATTTTGAAAAGGCAAATAAAAAAAAGGTTTTTGCACTCTGCAGACCTCCCAAGAAAAGGGGCATGAAATTACATCATGACCCTCCTCTTTCTATAATCCATCCAGTCTAAATAGCCTTTAGGAGGCTTGTAGAGTGTTCCTGGCGGCTGGAGGGGGGGGGCAAAAATGAGCAAAAACCAGCCCATTTTTCGTTCATTTCTGCCCTCCCCAGCACCCAGGAGCACTCTGAAAGCTTCCTAAAGGCCATGCACGGCCATTTTGATGAAGGAGGCAAAAATGTTGTATAAGACACACTCAGATTTTCAGCCTCTTTTTTGAGGACAAAAGGGTGGTTCTTATACTCCAAGAATATGTTAATCTTTTTTTTTAAAAAAATAGTAATTACTAGAAATTACTAGAAACTAGTGGCACAATGGAGTTAATGTGATCTTCAAAAAGAGAACTGAGAAGTTTAAAGAACAAAGACTAAGTATGAATTGGTGTATGGACATGATCAAAGCAAGGATGATTTTCAAGAACAGACAGCATAGAAAGTTGTAGCGAATAGGTTTACTATAAACTGGATTTAGTCAGAGTTACTTTCCTTTTCTCTTATCTCCTGTCTTCAATTTCCTTTTTTTTTAAAACTTTTTAAAAAAATGCTGCATAATGAAGAGAATACTGTAATGCATATGTATGTACAGTATATAGAGCCAGTTTGGCCTAGTAGTTAAGGCACCAGGCTAGATATCAGGAGACTATGACTTCAAGTCCTGCTTTAGCCATGAAAACCAGCTAGGTGATTTTGGGCCACTCACTATCATCCCTACCACTCACAGGACTGTTGCTGGGGGGAAATAAAGAAAGGAGTGTTGTGTGTATCTACTGCCCTGAGTTTTGGAACAATTATCAAAAATTCAGTGTACATCTCTGAAAAAGTTAGCTCTACCTTTTCTTCAGCCTACTCTTTGGGAAGAAAAAGTATTTGGAAGAGGAAGAGGTCAAAGAGAAAGTGTCTGTTTCCATTTATTTTTAATGTTGACACCCCCCACCCCCCATTTCTTTCATGTTGCCCATCTCAGGGCCCCCAAGAGACTATTCTTGAGGAACAAAGTTCTTGGAAAAAACGTTTCCCCATTCCTGATTTTGAAATGGAAAACTAGTTAAATATATTTGATTGCAAAATATGAAACATCTTTTACAAATTAATATTTCTAAGCATCTTAAAAGGATTTCTTCTAAAAACAGTAGATGTACATAACTTGTTCCATCTTCCTAGTCATTTTATTTTAAACGTGAAATCTATTAAACTATATACAAAATTAATGTTTACTCAAATATTGTAGTTACACAGAGATGATCCAGAGTGCTTCAGATTAACCAGTTAAGCTTGAGCAAGCTTGCACCATTTCTCAAAGTGCCTGTTGTTGCTATGGGAAGAGTACACCTGGTTTTAAAATCTAAAATGTTTTCTACTCTGCTATTAATGAATTGTCACCTAAACAATATACCATATTTTTCAGACTATAAGACACACCAGAATATAAGACACACCGTGATTTTAAAGAGGCAATTAAAAAAAAAATCCACTCAGCAGGCCTCACAAACACTGCACACTACATTTTTTTCAAAAAAGGACAAAAACGAGAAATAAAGGACCAATTTTTGCAAAAAAAAAAAAGAGGGCATGCAGAGGCTTTGGGAGGCTTGTAGAGTGCTCCTGGGGGCTGCCTCCCCAAATGAGCAAAAACAGTCTGTTTCTTGCTGGTTTTTGCCCTCCACAACCCTCAGGAGGACTTTGTAAGCCTCCCAACCCCTCTGCAGGTCCATTTTTGCAAAGGAGGTAGGGTTTTGGGTGGCCAAAAATGCTGTATTCAGTGTATAAGACACACCCAGATTTCCACTCTCTTTTGGGGGGGGGGGAGGTGTGTCTTATACTTTGAAAAATATGGTAGATAAGTTTTATCTGATTTTTCATTCCAACCATAGGAAATTTGGAATAAAGTTTCATGACCCAAATAATATGTAAATATAAATAAATCCCTTCTCATCCCTATGGTGGTTTGTATCTTCCTCAATCTTGGGTCCTCTACCAGAGGCCAGAGAAATTGAAAGTTCTGGTCATTAAGTGGGTTATACCATGTTTCTGTAAGAAAATAATACAGCTGCTTCATTATTCAACTTAATGGTATTTTGCAATATTCCAACTGCACTAGCTACAATGGTGTGTGGGGAGGGGTTCAATTCCTTAGATTCAATTAGACATTAATATTATGCTAAATGTTTACACATCCCTGCTCTACAAAGTTGTCAAGGTACCTCTCTTCATTCACAGATCTCTTACTCACTATAGTGAGTCTATCACTCACTATCATTAAAACACAGACCTCATTAGTCATTTCCGTTATGATAAGCCTCTTCCTGCCATGAGCCCCCCAAATTTACCTTATAGTACTGTGTTTCCCCCAAAATAAGATAGCTTCTTAATTTCTTTTGACCCCTGAAATATGCATTTGGCCTTATTTTCGGGCAGATCTTAGTATTTTTGAGGTGCAGGAGGCGGCGAGCGTGGTCACCTCATGGCTGCTATGTTGCAGTATTTGGGGGGAGGGCTTATTTTAGTGCATACGCTCAAAAACCCAATTAGGCTTATTATCCAGGGAGCTCTTATTTTCAGAAAAATAGGGTATATATCTGAAAGCAAATTGCATTTAAAATATAGAATCCCTTTCTACAATGGGACATTTGGTGTGGTATTAATGAGGTATACAAGTAGTCCACAACTTAATTCCTACAATTGGGCATCAACTTTAGTTTATAAGTAATGGGGTTATTAAGTTAGTTGCACCCAACATTACGAGTTTTCTTGCTACAGTCATAAAGCAAATTTGGATTCCCCGCCCACATCAGAAGCTTCCAGAGAAGGGTTGCCAATGGTAATCACATGATTCCAGATTCCTGCAAATCATTTTGCTTTCAGCACCTTCATACCTTTAAAATGTCATTAAACAAATGACCATAAGTCAAGAACGATATGCAGTATGACAAATAAAAGGATTAAAGGAACAGTATTATATATCCTTACCCCTTTTACACTGAAATAGTTAACTTTAACTGAAGTAGATTGCTATTTTAAAAAGTAGAAAATCTTGTTTGATCTACACTTTTCAGAAGCTTCCAAATCAAACAAAAAATATTTCTGCATATTTAAGAAATCCTTCTGTTCTGCACTGTTTTCCCACCTACCACAGATTGGTAGTTTATGAAAACTGTGAATATCAGCAAGACACACAGCATCAATGCTCAAATTCTGGCTGACCCTATTTAAACAACCAATTTTAGAAGGCTGGATTTCAGGGCCCAAGTATATTAAAATATAGTGAGCAGGAAATAATTTATTCATCTTATTAATTTGCATTATTTTTATGATTAATTCCAGGCAGTGAACATATCCAACACACCTTCCTCTTATTTTCCCCACAACAGCAACCCTGGGAGGTGAGTTGGGCTGAGAGTGTGCTACTTTAAAAAGAAAATGATTTACAAAAACTATTACTTTTTGGTTGACATTGAAAGTCAGGCATATTACTAATATATAATTAACTGGGGGATCCTTGGTGATCTCTGATCACTTGGATGTTGCAGATGTCTCATTACCCAAACTAGGGAACATCATCAGTCCTAGTAAGGAGTGGGGTTTGCTCTCAATTTATATTCTAGTGGCTTACCTGTCACTGTTCATGGGGGAGGTCTTAGAGGTTATTTGGTTGGGCTGTTTACTGTTGGCTTGTTTGTCAGTTTCTTGATTTGGGTATTATTTACTCCATTGTTGGTCTGATGTTATTCTTGAAGCTAATCTATGCTCATCTGGGTGCTGATTGCTGGGGTGAGGTGTTTAGATTTCTTGTTCCCTTTTTGGCTTGTTGATTGTCTCTTTTGCATAATCTATGGATATTATTTATGTCCAAAAAGCAAAAGAAATACTGGAAGATAAAGAAACTTACATCCCAGTAAGCACTAACAGAATATAAAAATTAGGGAACCTAATCAAGAAAATCATCAGTGACTTCACTAAGAAAGGCCAAATAACCATAGAGGATAAAAGTCAACAGTAAACAGCTCAACCAAAAATCCTCTAAGGCCAACAACACTGACAGCAAGCCACTAGAATACAAACTGAGAGCAAACCTCATTCTTTACTAGCACTGATGGTGTTACT
>JAPKID020001219.1:0-15276 GCA_026931265.2 Tropidonophis doriae
TTTTAAATTTCCCTGTGTGCCGCCCCGAGTCCCTTTGGGGAGATGGGTGCGGGGTAAAAATGCAAATAAAGTAAAGTTAGAGGTGTCTTACCCCCACAGTATTTGTTTCTAGAGAGTAAGTAATCTGTATACCAAGTTTGGTTGAAATTGCTCAAAGTGTTCCAGAGGTGGAACACACACACACACACACACACACACACACAATATAATAAATAGTTTTCAATTGTGACTTCCTCTAGAATTTATGGGTAAGAAACTAGAGCTGAAGCAACATCAGGGAAGCATGGCTCATTCTGGCCTTCTTGTTTTCCAGCTTCTGCCTATGAATTCAGATGATCTGTATGCAGACGTGCAAACTGTGGACTGGCACCTTTACAATCTTTGAAATAGCTATCAAAATAGGCAAGGAGGAAAATGCTGTTCAAAGAGCTACATTGCTGTATTCCTTGTGAATTTCAGTTTACTAGAAACATGTGGTACCTTTTCATATACTTAAACCTTCTTTTAATAAATATTTCACTCCATGTAAAAATGTTTAAACCAGTGTTGTTCAATCTCAGCAGCTTTATGCTGTGTGGACTTTAATTCCCAGAATTTGCCAGCTAGTGTTTTAAAGTTATTGAGGTTAGAAGCACTGGTTTAAATGTTGATAGAATAATGGACTTAGGCACTTAAGCTAAATTTTGTGAACATGGAGACTTAAAAGCAGGTATGATTGGGATCAAATGCTGGCAAAGTATATCGGCAAAACATTGCATGATAAATATTTGCAACAGAGAGATCTGACATTGGATAAAGCAGTTTCCATGGCCAGGTTATATAAAAATGCTAAGAATCAGCTAGAAAGTGATTAGCTAGAAATAGTTATTGATAGTGAGTGTGTCAAGAACTTTATTTACAACAATGTTTGCAAACAAGGAATTAAAATACTTACCTGCTCTCATCTCTACCCCTAAATTATAGTAAGTCTGCCAACATGTTTTTAATCTGCAGTAAGGTTCCCAACCCAAATACGTTTGGGTTATTTCACAGAGCAAAACAAAAGCAAAACAAAAAAGGGATTGATATATGTTATCAAAGGGGATCTGGAGCTACTTCTTGGCCAAAACATTATGGACTCTATCTTACAAGGAATTCTTCTTCATTTTTTAATATGTGAAAATTGAAGTGCTCTCTGATAGTATGACTGCAGTTTTAGAGAAGGTCCATACAAGAGGACGGAAACTCACATCGTAAGAATTTGGATTTATTGCTTTCTTCTAACCTCCCGTGAGCATCTTGTAAAATGTATTCCTAATAATACAGATTTATAACAACTGCTCTACCTGCAGCAGACTCCATATTTCATCAACTTCAGGGTACATTAATTAAGGATCTTAAGATTCCATCATTGTACAGACTCAACAAGACTATTTCATACCCCAATTGTTCATTTTCTGTATTGATACAAAAGGATTCACAAACTGAACATGAAACTCTGGAATAGGTGTGGACTAGAATATTGTTGTTGGGAAAATAGAAGGATGAAGATGTGCTTGATACATTCACTGCCTTAACTTATTGGTAAAAATAATCAAGGCAGGATACAAACAAACAGACAAACAAACAAATAAATAAATAAATAAATGTAAATGTTTATTTCTGGGGTCATCCAGTTATGCTGATGATGGATCAGTATATAATATATATGTTCAACCATTTGAAAACAGTATTTTCTATTTTATGTGCTAAGTGTCTCAGAGATGAAAACACATTTGGGGAAAAAAGGAAATGCCTAATATCTTATGTTCCATGCCAGATTTAGGCTCTAACATCGGTAAAGGAATACGTTTATTGGATTATTGATATAGGTATGCAAAATTTTGAGGCATTATCAATAAAATAATTCCAACTTTCTTCTCAACAGCAAGCTTAATCAAATTTAGTTTAAAATTTAAATTAAAAATTAAAAATTAAAATGTTTAACTTAATTTAAAATTTTAAAGTTAAAATAAGGCTCTTCCTTAAAAGTTTAACTTTAAAATTTAAAATTAAGTTAAAATTTTAAAGAAAAGCCTTATTTTTAAGAATCAGTCAAAGATATATGATCCTGGATGGAGCAGAGACAGAGATTGTGGTTGTTTATGGTAGATTAAGAGTGGTGGCTCAGTGGCTAAGATATTGAGGTTGTGAAAAGTCGGCAGTTCTCTGGTTTGAATCCCTAGCGCCATATAATGGAGTGAGCTCCTGTTACTTGTCCCAGCTTTTGCCAACATAGGAGTTTGAAAGCATGTAAAAATGCAAGTAGAAAAATAGGAATCACCTTTGGTAGGAAGATAATAGCATTCCGTGCACCTTCGGTGTTTAGTCATGCTGGCCATATGACCATGAGACATCTTTAGACAGTGCTGGCTCTTCGGCTTTGAAACAAAGATGAGAACCGCCCTCTAGAGTTGGGAACCACTAGCACATATGTGTGATGGGAACCTTTACCTTTATGGTAGATTAAGAAGCCATTGTGGACTTTCTGCATATAGGCTATTAAGAGAAGGCTCTGAAGTTTAACTCTGCTGTTGATTTCATCTGTTATCTGCTTTTTTAATATAGTACATAGATTTCAGGACAAATGGGTTGAGTTAACAGAAAAAAAGGTAGATAAAATAAGAGATGTTATGTTTCTGACCTTTGTACAATAGAGAAAAAGTATGCTTGCCCTGTTTTGCTATGTGTATTTATTTTTCTTCTGTCTATTGGAACTGTCTGAATGGAAGAGAAAACAGGATTCTTAGTGGGGGTCTTTGAGGAGGGAAAGAAAATGAAAATCTCCAGAAAAAAAAGGTGGGGGGAAGAAACAACCCAGTGACATTTCATTTTCTATATCACAGTGTGAACCTAGCAAGTCTTGTAAATTTTTCCAACCTGTATTTCCCCTTCCATCAACTAAAAAGTCATCCGTTGTGAACTGGGCACACACGCTGATTATTTTTTAATATAAATACTAGTAAACATTGAAGATTAGAAGCATTTTCCCTCTATTTTCAGATTGGATGGAAAGCTACTTGTGAGATTGTACTTGCTGTGCATATAAGCATATTATTTCAAAACAATATGAGAGGGTTTACAGCTTTCTTACTTACAGTAGGTACCACACAAATCATGGTCCCATTACATCCATAGATAATCTTTTTTTTTATATGTAATTTGAGTTTCACATATAAACCTTCCCTGAAAATAAAATCCTTAACTGGCTCAAAAAACACCACCACCAAAGGAAATATTAGCAACAACATAAACAATTTTCCTCTTCCAAGAGTTCTTGATTTAGTTTAGTTCTCAAAACATCTAGATAAGAATCAAGGGGGAAAATTGCCCAAAAATCTTTCCTTGTTCTTAACCATAGTTTTCTTCCATATTTCATCTGCTCTCTTTTCACAATTTTTTTTAAACAAACAGATGCATCATATAGGCAGGAAGAAAAAGAACTCTGATGTGATATGGTATGATTTTCCTTTCTAGAATAAGACACATCCTTTTGCCTTCTCAGTAGAAGTAGTCCTTGACTTATACAGTTTATTTAGTAACCATCCGAAGTTATAAGATCACTGAAAAAAGTGACATGTGACCGTTTTTCACAATTACGATGGTTACAGCATCCCTATGGCCATTGACCAAAATTCAGATGCTTGGCAACTGACTTGTTTATGACGGTTGCAGTGTCCTTGATCATGTGAACATCTTTGTTGACCTTCTGACAAGCAAAGTCAATGGGGAAGCCTGATTCATTTAAAAACAATGTTATTAGCTTAATATTGTAGTGAGCTATTTAACAACTGTGGCAAGAAAGGTTGTAAAATAGGGCAACATTCACTTAATATTTGTCTTGCTTAGCAATATAAATGTTGGGCTCAATTGTGGTCGTATGTTGAAGACCACCTGTATCTACTTCTCTATTTTCAAAATGTATTTCCTACACTTCTAGAGGGAGTAAGATGAGAGTAGCAGTTAATTAATTTTTAGTATAGGAGTTCCTGTGTTTGGGCAGCAGGTTTCTGTATTGGTGAAGACAATAAATTCCCTGGAAGAATTAAAAATTTAATTATGAATCACTTACAAGGAGAAGAAAAAGAAAGGGAGTGGCTTATTTTAAAAAGCAACACCTTCCCTCCTCCCCCCACATACTTAGAAAAGTAATGCAATTTGAAAATCATCCATTTCTAAATGGTTCAGGGTTCTTCTGCCAGAAAAAATGGAGTGAGAAGCTTAACCTAGAGAAGAAGTATAAGACATAAGGCTAGGAAGACAGATCCCATTTCGGCCCCTTTCATGATTTGTGATGGGCCCCACCCTCTGGAACGACCTTCCCCCCGATATACGTGCCATCGCCGACCTTCGCCTGTTCCACCAGAAGCTCAAGACTCACTTTTTCAATCAAGTCGGCCTGGCCTGATCTCACCCGGCCAAATTGCCCCGAGTTTTAAATTTTTAGTTTGGGTGTTTTAGGTTTTTTAACTAATGGGTTTTAGCGCAGGGAAAGTTTGTTTAATATATTTTAAATTGTTTGTATTTTGTATTGTGCTTTTAGTATACCCTGTGCGCCGCCCCGAGTCCCTTGCGGAGATGGGAGCGGAATACAAGTCTAAATAAACTAAACTAAACTAAGGGCCTTCTCCTGGGCGTCGCCAGCTGGCATTGCCCAGCTGATGGCACCCGGAGAAGGCCCTCCCTGTGTGGGAGCGGATCGGTGAGAGGGATGTATGATTGAACTCACAACCTCCTGATTGGGAGGCAAGAACTCCACCTCCCCTGGTCCTCCTCTTCATTAGACTAGCCATGCCCAGTTCCTTCATTCATTGTATGTTTTATCCTCCAGTCCCCTAATCATCCTGACTCTAGGTGCTTATCTCCATTTCAAAGTCAAAGAGTCAACATTGTCCGAAGACGTCTCCATGATCATGTGGCCAGCATGACTAAATATCGAAGGCGCACAGAATGCTGTTACCTCCCTACCAAAGGTGGTTCCTATTTTTTTTCTTGCATTTTTACATGCTTTCAACCTGCTAGGTTGGCAGAAGCTAGGACAAGTAATGGGAGCTCACTCCACCATGCGGCACTAGGGATTTGAACAGTCGAACTGCCGACTTTCTGATAGACAAGAAATAGACAGCGTCTTAGCCACTGAGCCACTGCGTCTCCTGTAAGTGTTCCCTTGAAGGAAACCATTAAAACAAAAAACGCCCAACTCAGCTGCAAAGACAGCCAACTAATTTTGCACTGTCCCACAGAGAGGGAGGGCAGATACTACAAGTCAGATGTCTAAGTAGGAAAGGGTGCTTTATATAGCTCTCCCAGCTCTGTCAGCTCCACACTCAGTGCTGACATGATGCCCATCACCGTGTCAACCCTGCGTGAGACTGCAAAGACGCCCCCCCCAATCGAAAGCTCTTCATGCGAGTCGGGGGATTGACAGGCATCGAGATACTCTAACCAAAATCCTGGGCAGGTTGCTTGGGAAAGCCAATCTTTCGTCAGCTTGTAGTAAGGGTGGCTGGGAAGAGAGAGTGGGGAAAGTTGTTGGGTTTTTTTCCCCCCAAGAAGATGCAGGCTTTTAGACTGCTCAAACCATGGGAGGTTTGTGAACAACCCAGGGGGAGGTCTAACCAAGTTGTGCCCTGTAATTGTGTGATGTTTCGAAGATGTTATTCAACATAGGCAAGTGCGAGGGAAGACACACTGGGAGGAACAATTAAACTATTCACACTCCTGATGGCTTCTGAATTAATGGCAGCCTCTCAGGAAAATAATACCAACTTTGCTCTGGACAATTTGATGAAGATGTCAGCGGTAATTAAGGGAAGAAGCACGTTGCTAAGGTGCTTTTAATAGGGTTATTTCAGAATTCACAGGAAGGACAGAAATATTGCAAGGGTAAGCTTAAATAATTTTTTTTCCAGAACTTTTTATTTTATTTATTTTATCCTGCCTTTATACAATACTGCTTCATCTTCCTATTTTCCCTATAACAACAATCTTGTCAGGCGAGTGAGAGTGATTGGCTCAAAGTCACCCGATTAGCTGTCATGCAGGACTAGGACTCTCAATCTCCTGGTTATTGGCCCAAAGTCACCCAATTGGCTTTCTTGCCTAAGTTGGGACTAGAAGTCACAGTCTTCTGGTGATTGGCTCAGTTACCCAGCTGGCTTTCATGCCTAAGGTGGGACTAAAGTTCAGTCATCACCCGGCCACCTGTCATGCCTAAGACAGGAACTCTTAGAACTCACGGTCTCCTAGTTTCTAAAATATTCAGAATTGCTTCCACTTTAGCACCACCTTCCAATAATAACAATATAGGTAAAGATAAAGGCTGCCCTCACACATATGTGCTAGTCATTCACGGGGGTGATGCTCATTTCCATTTCAAAGTCAAAGAGCCAGTGATGTCCGAAGATGTCTCTGTGGTCATGTGGCCAACATGACTCAATGCCGAAGGTGCACAGAACACTGTTACCTTCCCACCAAAGATGGTCCCTATTTTTCTCCTTGCATTTTACATGCTTTCAAACTGCTAGGTTGGCAGAAGCTGGGACAAGTAACAAGAGCTTACCCTATTATGCAGCACTAGGGATTCGAACAGCCGGACTGCTGATCTTTTGATCAATAAGCTCAGCATCTTAGCAACTGAGCCACTGCGTCCCTACAATATAGTATAACAATATACGATACATTGAAATGAAGGAGAGCAATATGCCTCTTCTTCTACTCCATGCCTTTGACCATCAATAAGCTATTCTCAGGCAAAGATTAACTATCAAATCTGCATATGAATTAGCCTTCTTCAGTTGCCAAAAACTGGTTTGAAGTTGAGATGCTCTTCTTAATCTCTTTCCAAGATTGCAAATTGTAGCATTTTTCCTTATTTGGGGGGCGGGGGGACCTGGAAAATAAGTCAATTATTTGGTCAGGCGTTGATTAGTTTTCCCTCCTCAAATGAACACATTACATGGAGCTGGAGAAGAAATGGGTCCTTTAAATCCCCTCTCCTTGTTCAAGGGAAAAGAAGTGCAATTATTTCCTGAAATGACAGTTCTCATGCCAAGCCGGATATTGAGCTCATCTTTGTTACTGAGAAGTGGGACGGTGCCCTCATTATCTCTGCCCTTTTCTGCTCCTTGTCCGAGATGGAGGAAGGGAGTAGCCGAGAAATAGCGATTCCATTAGCTCACTTCACATTCCCACCACCATAGATCTCTTTTTACAAAAAGCAAGATGCAAACTGTCTTAAACAAGGATTAAACCAAACAAATTGGATTAGCATGGAGATAGACCTCCCAATGAACGCCACCAACAGCTATCTTTTCAAAAAGATCACCTAGTTACTTGCGAATCATTCAAAAATGGGCTTCCTAGACTCCATTTATTTGCTTAGTTTTTCTTAAATTCAACATATATTGTTTGGAAATGCCAAGAGGATTGAATCTGTTATTACCTCTGGAATGTTTTGCACTTTATAGAAGACTGATTTTAAAAAGAGAGGGAAAGCAAGAGAGAGAAAGCCTGCTGTTCACATCCAGTATATGCTGATTCTGAAAAGGAAATGTGTTCGAGTCATTTATTTATTGTCTGATCTTCAGACAAATATGGTATTTCTGAGCAGCTCATGTTAATAAGAAAGGGAAGAACAAGAGTTTCACCATCACATTGATGACAAACTAAAAAGGAGCAGATGCACAAAGGAGAGGGTAGGGGGAATTTCCTGGAAGAGGGAGATTGGATGTTCAAGGTCAAAAGAAAGCAGGGAGTAATGATCAGTGATTTAGGTTCTGGTATTGTAATGTTCTTGCTTGAATAACATTTGGTGATTCTTATTCATGGTCCAACGGTTGGGGGGGGGGAGAAGTCCCAGGTGACCGCTGGGAAACCTTCTTATGTCTTCAGGCAGGAGTGAAGGAAGCTTTGTGCCCCTGCTCTCTTTCTGATCAAGAGATGGGTCTGCTAGCTTGCTGTTTGCTTTCTCGTGCTGACATCTTGGAATTTAGAATATAGAATATAACAGAGTTGGAAAAGACCTCGGAGGTCTTGTAGTCTAACCCCCTGCTTAGGCAGGATACCCTGTACCATTTCAGACAAATGGTTGTCCAATCTCTTCTTCAAAACTGTCAGTGTTTGATAATTCACAACTTCTGGAAGCAAGTTGTTCCACTGGTTAATTGTTTTAACTATCAGGAAATGACCCCTTAGTTCTAGGTTGTTTCTCTCCTTGATTAGTATCCACTCATTACTTCTTGTCCTGCTTTCTGGTGCTTTGGATAATAAGTTGATCTTTCCCTCTTCTTTGTGGCAGCCCCTGAGATATTGGAACACTGTTATCATGTCCTAGTCCTTCTTTTCATTAAACTAGACATACCCAGTTCCTGCAACTGTTCTTCATATGTTTTAGCCTCCAGTCCCCTAATCATCTTTGTTGCTCTTCTCTGCACTCTTTCTAGAGTCTCCACATCTTTTTTACATCGTGGCGACAAAAACTGAATGCAGTATTCCAAGTGTGGCCTTATCAACGGCATTATAAAGTGATATTAACACTTCACGTGATCTTGAAGCTTTGGAAATAAATTGTCACTAACTAGTAGATAGTGGGAGAAATGTACTTTCGGACTTGTGAGATTTTGTTAATGCAGCCTTACAATAAAGTAATATTAGCTCATCTGCTCATGTTTCCTGTTTGGTCCATAGGTTAAAACAGATTGGGATTGGAAAGTGTGATGCTTCATTCCTTTTTCACATAGTGATCTTTTTAGCCATTGTACTTCTTATATATAAGTGGAAATCAGTGGAATAGCATTTTAATTAAATTAAAAAAAAATTCATCAGGAGCTGATGAAAAGAGGTATGCCAATTTCTCTGGAGCACTCTCCTTCCTTTGATACTCCAGTTTCCTAATGCGCAAGGTGTAGCAAGTGATGGAAAGCCTTATTTATCTTATCTTTGAAGTGCTGAGATGAAGACATTGTGAAGTTGCTTTCGCTTCCTGCTCAGTTTTAATTGTTTTCTTTATTAATTACTGTATTAATTACTCTCATGCAAAAATACAATTTGTACAGTGCATTTTGAAAGTGTCATTAAAGGGTGAGGGGTGCAAAATGGCAACCCTTGGGGATTTAAAAGTTCTCCATTTATTTGGATGCTGTCTAACAAATAAGTAATCTCTTATATTCTGGTTAAGTCTGTGAAAGAGCTTAGCTCAGCCAGATGAAAAAGGGGGGAAAGAAAAGGGATCCATTCCGTACAGTAGCTGCCCTGAAGAAGCTATTTCAACAGATCTGTAATTCTTTCTTCTCACAGCTGTTAAAATCAGGAAATACCCTATTTCCCCCAAAATAAGACCTCCCTAGATAATAAGCCCAATCGGGCTTTGGAGCGCATGTGCTAAAATAAGCCCTCCCCCCCAAAAAACATTGCAACAGAGCAGCAACCCTGACCACGCCCGTCCCCTCCTGCACCTCAAAAATAATAAGACCTCCCTAAAAATAAGGCCAAATGCTTATGGGGGGGTGGGGTGTCAAAAGAAAATATATCCGGTCTTACTTTGGGGAAAACATGGTATATGTCATAATTTACACCTCTTGTCTTGACTAAATGTGACTAGAACAGGTTAGCATATAAATGAAGGATCACCAAGGAATTTCAGGGAGACATAGACACACACACATATATGCATGCATGCATGCATTCATACATACATATGTACATACATACACACTAAACTTATAGAATAGAAAGAGAATGGAAAGACTTGCTAGACTGATGTCAGCCTTCCTGAGTAAACCAGACAGGAAACATGACTAGATGAGCTAATTCTACTTTATTGTAAAGCAACATGAACAGAACCTTTCAAGTCCGGGTATAAACTTCCTGCTGCCACTTTTAACCTTCTGATCAGTTAGGGTGGGTCCTTTCTAATTTTTTTCCTCTGATCAGTAACTCATTGGGGTTCCTTCTTCCCTCAACGGTTTACTAGGCAACATATCCTCATTTCCTTCATCTTCTACACTTTCCTTAATATGAGATTTGCAAATAGCATCATTTAAAAGTCTGCCATGGTTATAAGCAGGATGACTGATCTGGTCATCTTCTGGTGTTCAAACCCATGAGAAACTGCATTCCAGTGTTCCCCTTGTGAGAAACCGCTACCTGGAACACATGTAGGTGATCTCCTGTCTTCTCCTTACCTGGAGAGGTTCCAAAGAACTGGTCTACTAACTAGTTTCTAAACAATTTCATTGTATTTAAGTACAGTGACAATAAAGATTATACTTTAGTTCCATGGTTTTTGCAGAGGGTGTCTCCACTTTCACAGAGGCGCATGCAGTTCACTATATCTCCCCTGCGAACCTCAAAATTATATGATTGCTTTAGAAGACTAAATAGGAGTTGAGCTCACCTTTTAACTTGTCCAAGCCTCTGTAGTTATCAATTATTCAGCCAAAACTGATTGTCTTTAGAAATCTGAGTAAAAACTGCTCCTTGAATAGGAGACCTTCTGAATATTCCATGATTTTACATAGGTTGTTCAAAATCCCCACAACAGTGCAGTAACACTGACAAGAAACTACAGGAGTTTACCTCAGTTTAAGGGAATTTTTATCTTATTACCTTAAGCAGAAACCAAAAGAACTCTCAAAACCAACCATCCTCAACTTACTTCTCTTGATATTTAGGGGAGGGGCATTTTAATCATTCCTGAACTCTCTTGCCCATGTGTTTATACTTGTAGTAATATATCAATGTCATGATATTAATGCACTAAGATTCCCTTATCTTGCCAAGGGGAAGGTACAGGTGAACAGGTCGGATGGAAAGCAAGCCTCATTTTTGGACTGGTCAATAATGTATACATTTGGATTGAATTCAAAGCGGGTTATAAATATTTGAGCAAAGAGGTTTGTATTTTCAAATTTTGTCTTCTTTCCAAGTGCATATTTATTCATACACATTATGTCCACAGCTATTAAAATTTATTGCAGCAAGCCTACTTCTTATTTGGATAAGATATACTAACATTAAAGCTACTTTAAAAATAAATCCAGTTCTTGAGGCATGCTGCTAGTAATCCAAAGTGCTCACACAATTACCCTAATCTCATTTGTGTTGACCCAATATTTTTCATAAATTAGAGATGAGAATGACTTTATCAACTTAAGCAAATTATCTGGCTATTTCCCACAGCTTTCTACAGGCTAGGTTTTAATTTAAGTATCTTACTTAAATAACCAGAATTTTTGCTGGTCATTTTTGTTCCTTCCAAGCTTAACTAGTAAGTTCCTGTATACTTTTGGGGTTCTGTCATTTGAATGAAAAGTTTTACAAAATGGCATTTTCTTTCCTAAATATAGACTTGGTCTTGATAAGTCTGGTATATTTTCTCCTTCTTGACTTATAATTTTCTGATATGTATGTATGTATGTATGTTTGTATTTATATTTGATAGAAAGGGTTGGAGCCTAACACATGCAAATGAATGATTTTGCCATCTTGAAAACAAGTCCCATTAGTTAGTTCTCAAATTTTTTGAGAATGTCTTTAGCAACAGTTCATTTTAATCACTGTGAAAAAAGGACTGCAATGTCTAGCCACTGTTTGCCTTCTCTTTCCCCCTTCTGGAAACCAAAATATCCGCCATAAACGAGAGAAAAGTCAGGTGGGCACTAGTCTTCCATTCAGGGACAGGTAGCCTTCACAAATTGTAAAAATAGTTTAAGCTATTTTTTAGCCCAAAACTGGATTCATGTTAAAGAGGAAAAAAATAAAAAGAATTCCCCCCCTCCCATTTGCCCACTCCTTAACCAATAAAAAGCTTCTCCACTAGCTATAACAGGCGTGTCAAACTCAATTTCATCAGGGTTGTGTTTGACCTCGGGGGGCCAGGGTGGGCATGACCAGGGTAGGTGTGGCCAGCTCAATATCCCTGTGGTGGTCCGAGCACTTTGCCAGCGAAAACAGGCTCCCGAGCTCCGTTTTCAGCTGCAACAGTCTCCTGCAACCCTCTCCTGTGAAAATGGAGCTCTTGGAGTGTGTGTATGTGTGTGTGTTACACATGGCCCTCCCAATCTTCATTTTTGCTGGCAGAGGGACTCTGGGCCAGTCCTTTGCTAGTCCGTTTCTAGGGCAGCCCCATGGGCCAGATCTAAGCACCTCGCCGGCAGGATCCGGCCCCCAGACCTTGAGTTCTACAAAGCCTGCTGAATGGCTAGATGCCTTCCACCTATACAAAAAGAGGAGAATGTTAAAGAACATGAGGAGGAGGAGAAGATTGCTCAAGCATTTTTAGGGATGATAACCTTTCAGAACATAACAATATAATCGGATGCACTTTGGTCATCGGCCCATTTTTCTTTTCATGTTTTTGGAAAAGGACTCTCTTGGATGTTGTCCATGGTGGAATAACATCCAGGATAAAAGCCAGATTAACATTTTCTCTGTAAAGCTGCATGTGGGAATCTAATGCTGCTCGGTGATTCTAACACAATCATTTTCCTCCAGGAACAAGTCAGGAACAAAGCAGCTTAGGTGTGGTATCATGAGCATATAAAAGATAACAGGAAACTCTAAAAATAATTGCATTATGGGAGCATTTGCAGTGACCCTCTTCAGGCAGTACACAGCTTAATCACATTCTTCTGGTAGAAGTTAGATGTTAAGGTCAAGCTAGTTACATACTAAAGTAAGACTGAATAATACGAAAACAACCCCAGACCTCATTTGTCATACAGAAGAGCTGTTTTTCTCTGCCTAGAATGATAAATACTGTTTTGATTTTTCTCATCTATACAAGGACTGGCAGATACAGTACTTCTAAACGTTCTCAGGTACACATGATCACAACCATGGAAATGTATCTCCAGTTGGGGTTGCATAGGCTATCTTTGAGGCAGAGAGGCTGTATGAAATCATGGATGAAGCCACGTTTGGGTTCTCAGATTGGTAAATGACTTTGATCAGGCATCGCCCCTCAGCCCATTCCATTGTACAAGATTCTTGTGGGGATATAATGATAGGAGAAGCATCTAGAGCAGAGGTCTCATTCTCGCGGCCCGCAGGCCAATTGCGGCCCACAGGACGGTATCTTGTGGCCCCCACCATGATATGAAAGTATAATATTAGTGTAGCCCGCAGGGGGAGTGGACATCTGTGGAATTCCTTATGCGGCCCAGCGTCACCCAGACTGCCTCCAGCGGCCCCCAGGTAAATTGAGTTTGAGACCCCTGATCTAGAGTAAGGGCAGACTGTATATCTGCAGTGATTCATGAATAGGCAAATGATGCTAGCTTTTCTTCTGAAAGAATTGATGGAGAAGGAGGAAAGAGGTAGGAGTAACCCAAAGGTGGCAGGGACTTTGGAGATCTTCTTGTCCAACCCCCTGCTCAAGCAGGAAACTATACCATTTCAAACAGGTGGTTGACCAATCTTTTCTTAAAAACCTACTGTGATGAAGCATCCACAACGTCTTAAGGCAAGCTGTTCTATTGGTTAATTGTTCTCACTGTTGGGACATTTCTCCTTAATTCCAGGTTGCTTCTCTCCTTGGTTAATTTCAATCCATTGATTCTTGTTCTGCCTTTAGGTGCTTTGGAGCAGGGGTACCCAACCTTTTTGGCACCAGGGACCGGTTTCATGTTAAAAATATTCCGCGGACCGGTGGCCATGGCTCGGCCAGCATAGTGGGGGAGCAGGGGGGAAGGGGAATAGGCGGCGCATGCGCGTGCAGGGTATGGCAGTGAGTCAGCTCACTTGCCCGTCTCGGGTCCCCAATGGCGCGAGCGGCCATGCCTGCGTTCTCCCGCCCCCCCGGCGTGCGCTCTGCTTAGGGGGCTGCTCCCTCCTCCTCCTCTCCAGCCCTTTCTAAGTGTTGTGCTGCTCACTGTGGCCCGGTTCCTATCAAGCCACAGACCGGCACCGGTCCGCAGCCCGGGGGTTTGGGGACCCCTGCTTTGGAGAATAGGTTGACCCTCTCTTTTTGTGGCAGCCCCTGAGATATCGGAACACTGCTATGATGTCACCCCAAGTCCTTCTTTTCATTAAACTAATGAAACATTAAACTTTAAACTTAATATCCAATTCCTGCAACCGTCCTTTATATATTTTAGCCTTCAGTTCCGTAATTATCTTTCTTGCCCTTCTCTACACTTTTTCTAAAGTCTCTTTTTTATATTGGGGTGACCAAAACTGAATGCAGTATTCCAAGGGTGGTGTTACCAAGATATTATATTATAATATAATATAAAGTATTATAAAGTGGACTTAATAACACTTTATAAACACTTCAAAAAGATCCAGCCCTTGAGTTCTCCCTCCAATTGATCAATAGGAGTAGAAAATCAGGATTCAGTAAGAGTCACATTCTTCAGCTCTTGGAGTAAAGATTCCCTTGCTCCTGCTCTACACAAAAAACATGAAAATGCATTTCCAATCCATGTTTCATTAGATATATGCATTTATCTGTCAGGGTTCCAAATAGCATCCCAAAATAAATCAGTCCAAAGCAATGCATTGCTCAAAGTTCCAATTTATTAAAAGAGCGGTGTTGGCACATCTGGTAAAACCTGAATCTGAAATCTTCCAGTTTTTCCCCACCTAGTTGAAAGTTCAAGATCTTTCTCCACACCCACAAATTGATCATATGATCCAATCTCCCACTGTCGTGCTGGCAGTTCCACCCATCTAGTTCCGGTCAGGTGCAGAGAAAAAGGATGACCTTGGCTTTCTAGAAAGAATTTTGTTTTAGCTACATAGCATCTAACGCCGTACAATTCCCCCTCCCATGAGATTCTGAGAGCACAGCGAGAAGGCCCTTTGATATACCAGCAGAAAGAGATTGCTATTTTGAAATAGATCCCGAAATAGATTCGAGAGATAAGAAGGAAATATTCCTTCTTATCCAAAAAATTGTATTAAAAAGGGGTGTGGTTCAAGTGGTCAATGCCTGAAGGAATGTTGGTGTTCGGGGGGGGGGGGGGAGATAAGAATTAAAACAATTGAAGAGGTGGAAGCTTTTCTTAAAAAACATTCCTCAATCCTGGAGGACGAAAATGGGGGAGCAGGAGGGGCCATGGCTTTGCCCACCAGCGGGAAGGAAGAAGAAGATACAATAGCCAAAAGACTCAGATCACAAAAATGATTTTTTTTCTTTTATATATTGTAATTCTTAAACGGATGTCAACAGGAACAAATGATTGCATGCATGAAATTTATGATATGATATGTATATATCTCTTTCCACCTTATACTGAAAGAATTTTTGGATGA
>JAPKID020001220.1:0-15274 GCA_026931265.2 Tropidonophis doriae
CTTGTGCGCCGCCCCGAGTCCCTTGTGGAGAGGGGGCGGGATATAAATATAATAAACTAAACTAAACTAAACTAAACATACTAGTTTTTTTCCTTTTTCTTTCTTTTTTCGTTTCTGCTATAATTTTGCACCAGTTAAAATCAATATCGTTGTATTTAAGTACAATGACAATAAAGATTATACTTTAACTCCTCTACAACCTGTCATCCAGGTAAGTTGTCAAAGGTTGTCTTATGGTAGGAAAAGGAGTTACCTATCCTTCCCTGATACTGTTCATGCTCTCTGTTTAGCTTTCTGACCAGTTTGGCAGCAGATGTTATGGGCCATGTTGAAGTGAATCCTACCTAATTTAATTCATGATCCACAGTAGAATTGAAGCTGCATTGACACATGCATTGCTCTGGCTCCAAAGTTCATTCAATCTGTATATGCTAACTAGAGCATGGATACCATGTAGAGTAACTGATAAATGATCACTTAATCTATTCAAAGAAAATGTTTTGAGACATTTTAGTATTGTGAAAGCTTGTAAAAACACCAGATCTTTTGCTACATTGCCTGTATAGAAGATGCAGCATTGCAGGTGATTTCCTCAAGGTACAGTTATTTCCAATTCATTTTACGGCAGTAATTTACCGCATGAAACTAATGGATGGAAAGATTTTGATTTCTTTTCTGGCTGTCCTTTGTTTAACTCAAAAACGTGAATCCTTCAGAGATATAATTGATATATAGGGTCAGAAATTAGTAGCTATATTATCAGCAATGCTACCAATGATGTCTGCTTCTATGGATGCTAATGAAGGAATGGAAGATACGAAACAAATTTTACCTGATGCAGAAATTGTATAACCAGAAACACTGGGCAACAAAAAAGGATAGATTGTAAGATAGGGAAGGCAGTTAAAGCAGAAACATGAGACAATAGAAGGGTTCTGACAATGACTTTCTACTGGAGGCACAAAAGAAGTAGAAGAAAACTTTGAAAATCAAAGTGGAATTACAAATAATAAGCCAAGAGAATGACCCAGATAATGACTTTTTACTGTATTTACAAAAGAGGTTTTCTAAAGTCTTGAAGAAACCTTTGGAATGGAAAAAAAGAAAAAATGAAGAGAGACCAAATCCTACAATTTCGGAACGAATAAGAATTATTTAAAAAAGAATTATTTAAAAAAGGGATGAGATAAAATTCAGTCAGTGCTATCATGTAGCTAAAGGAGGGTGGGGAGACCTTTTTCATAATAAAATTTTGTAATTCCCTTATTTTAGGTCAACTGGAAAGGAAGTTATTCTTGGTTTTGAAAAATTAACAACTTGATTGTTTTAGAGCAACCTCTTAGAAGAGTAAACACCTAGGCTATCAATATTAAATGAAACAATATCAGAACAAAGGGAATTGCAGCAATAGAATCAGAGCTGTATCTATTATAAAACCACAAAGAAAAGTATTACTGAACATTACTGCCCACTGATAGCTATATTATAGGTGACAGCGTATTGTAAGTATGTGGAATCTACCAGTATATTGAAATATAACACACACACCCCAATATCAGGATGTTGGGTTGTTGTGTGCCTGTGTACACATACATACCATACACATACATACAATATATATTCTCATTCTCTCTGTATGTGTGTGTATTTTGGATTATCCTATGGCACCTTTTCCTTCAATATTTAAATATCAAATCAAAAACATATTCATTTTTCTCAAAGAAACAAACTATATGGCTTTTGGAAAAGTTGAAAAGTCATATGTGACACATGGGCCTAGAAGGAAGTGCAATATTGGTAGAAGATATGAAGCCCAGATAGATTGGGTAGTGAATGAGAAACTGAGAGAGAACAATTGAACAAAAGGGAATTCTGAGATCCTGAGCATCAGAGCAGATTTCAAGAGAATGCCAGATGGAGGACACATTTTCTAAAGTTTTTAAAAGAGACCAGGAAGAGGTGGGTGGTGTCAGGGAACAAAATGAATGCTGTCAAGGGGGTTGGGAAAGGATGTACCAAAGCAAATTGTGAGAAGAAGCATACTGGATTGTTTTTTTCTTTAAATGGTCTTTTAAAGGTCACACATTATTGTGTGTGCTTACAAGAAGAGACCCTAGGAGTACAGGGTTTGGGAAATAGTGGAGTAAAAAAAAGGAGGCCAAGTTCTTGATCTAATTCACACAAAGTTTCAAAGTGAAGAGTTCCACATGTTCCATGCTTGTTTTTTAAAGGTGAAAGGCCAGATAGAATATCAACTGTCCCTTCTCTCTGATTCTCTTGTAGCTCCTATGCCCAAAATGTACATCAAAGTTGGGTTCTTTTCACTGGCATGGTGAGCAGTGTTCCTGTGGTCATTGGGTGACTCCAGCCTTCCAGATTCACAAGAATCGCATTGATGAAGTGAAAAGATTGCCCATTGGAGAGCCACAGAATGTGAGAAAGTGAAATTGGTTTGTATTAGGACAACTACATATATCTGGCATAAAGAGACACAATTTAATCAATGTTTTAAATATCAGTGGCCTTGCGCAGTAATTATAATACAATAATAGACCTAATTACACACCACAACAACATTTCTTGAAATAGTTTTAATTTCTTAAACTGAACACTAAAATTGGTGGTCACAAATTGTGGTCAAGGTATATTTGCACAACATGACTGCTACCAATCAAGATTACTGTAATTGCAAATATGTCTAGAGGCTCTTCCTTATGAACAACTCTGCATTGTGTATGAGAACTGCATTTTCCCAATAAAAATGTTTCCTGAAAGTTTGGTGTGCCAGTTTATGACTAGAGAGGGAACAGGCAGGGTATTAAATTATAGAGATGCTCAATTATCAAAAATATAATTGAGGTTTGTTAGAAGATCTCATATGAGATGTGCTTCTGTAAAGATAATTCTTCTGAAAGTTGAGTTTAGGAGGGGGTGGGCTGCTCACCTCAGCTTCTGGGAGTTTTGCCACATGTATAACCAGCTGCTCAAATACAAATCTTGGCAAGTAGTCTATTGTATGAATGTTTAATCCATTTCCAGCAAGATCTGTTCAGCATGGTTCTCTTGAGGAATTTTGGAATTACTACAGTTAAAAAATTCAAACCATATTTGCATATTCTTTTTAATTTTGTGTAATTTGATTTTTTTAAAAAAAATGTTCACATTCTTGTGAAGTAGAATTTGGCAGTCAGAGCTATATTGAACTGCATACAATGGAGTTAAAATGGTCAGGGCAGTTTATTGGAGAAAAGTAGCTGAGATTAAAGGAAAAAAACAGAAATCTGAACACAACAAAAAAACGTATAGAAGCAGTAGAAATGTCATAAAACAGTCCAAAAATATCCCTTTCAATTAAAAAGACCTAAGGGGAAAAACAATAACGTTTTTTGGGGAAAAAGGGACGACTACATTTCAAAAGAAGAGTGCTGTACAACATTGAAAGGGCCTGGCCATAGCTACCCCCTATCTTTTCTTCATAGGCTTAGGTGGAGTACGCTTGTAGTCAAGCAAGGGCTTTCCAACCTATGGATGCTCATAGGAGGACTATTTATCTACACTCAGGCTGATTAATCATTGTCACTTGTTTACTGTTACTTATAAAAGTCAGAAAAAGTCCTATGTTAAATTCATAGCTTACAATGAAAGCACTATCTTGTTCAATAAATATATCTGAAAGTTGCTGGATGTTCCATATTCCCAATCAAACATCATGCAACAATATACTACCATATTAAGATTTACAATTCTGTGTTAAAGTCCTTTTCTGGCTTTTAGTAATTAGTTTATTCTTTATGGCATTAAAAGTAACTGTAGTGTTTTAATCTTATGCTTATTGAAAGGCATAACCATATAACTGGTGTATGGGCTTGCAGATCTTAGTTTTATTAATTCATTTTTATGATTTCTGATTGCCTTTGTATTCCCTTGCATTGTTTTCATAGTTAAGATTTTTTAAATCAACTTATACCATCATAACTTCAAGGTTGCTGACAATTATTACAGTTCTACATTTTAAATTCTAATTAGAATCATTCATAAAGTTTAAATAGCTTTGTGGACTTTAATATTAAAGTTTTCTTTTTTATTGTTTGATATAGAGAGACTCCTGGATGTAATTCATACCATTATACCTGTTGCCACTAAAGATGTTTTTGGCAATAAGTATTTTATTTAGTTTATTCTAATAAGGCTCTATCAAATCATACTAGCCTAGTATTTTATCATGTTAACTGGGCACATATTTAAATTTAGTGCTGTTAATTTCCACAGTACTAAACACAATAAAAATAGATTTTTCCATAGTTTCTATTCTGTCTGGAATTTTCACCATGTAAATCTCTAGGCCAGATTGCCAACTGATTGCTCTGTATTTTTTTCCCATTTCCCTCCAGTGGGTGGTTTTTTTTGGGGGGGGTGCTCATTTATTCTTCTGATAAAGTATCATTACAATTCAAAAGGTGAAAAGTATTGTAAAAATATTGCTCTGACTCCACATTAATATAGGCATACATTGGAGGCAATGCTTTCTCACTTTCTTCATTTCATACCTGCTCCCAGATTTTCAGTTACCTTTTCTTCTTTAAAGGCTCCTGCCATTGCTGCACCAAAATTTTGTTCAAAAAACAAAATAAAAAGAATGCTTTTCTCCTCCCTCCTTTGAGGATGATGGCCTTAAATGATATTATAGAATCTATTTACTGGGTATGTGGGAAATATTTCAACCTCTAAACAGTCTGATTCATATTGATAGTTTTGCCTTCAAAATCAAAGATGTGCAAGAGTCAAGCAAAGACTCTGAATTGAGATCGGAACAACAAACATTTATTCTGACTAGCATAAAAATGGCCATTTTGAATTGTATTCTAGCTGTTCAAAGCATATGATTGGGCTGTTGTTTAGTGCCTGGTTTTTATTTACAAACAAACCAGAACAGAAGCAGGTCTGGTCAAGGCCAATTTAATTTGTGTGGAGCAAAGTGACAGCAAAAGTATTAAGAAGGAAGCAGCAGTTAAACACACCACTGTACAGAAGAATATTGCTTGCAACTACAGAATTCCATAGTAAGTGGCCTACGGGAAAAGTGGGCTGTTGTTCATGGGTTGTGCTGTGCTTTAGTATGCGGGGAGACATATGTGAATGTAGCACTGTGCTTCCCACACACCTTATAGTAAATGCTTTAGAGATTTAGGTAAATGCAAAGAATGTTGGCTTGTTGAGGTCTGGCATGCATATGCACTCAGTGTATGTTGTGTTGAGCCAGTGATGGGTTCAGAGTGCTTTTAGCATTACCAAGACTTGAGAACTCATGCTGTTACATATTTAATGGGGAGCTTTGATCTTCTTGGCTTCTTCAGCTGATTCAAACCTTTGCTGATTCAAGGTGTCTGTGATTGCTGCTTCTCCTATTGTGAGCTTTCAAGATATGTATGGCTGCTCTTTAAGGTCAGTTTTCTTTATCCCCTTCCTTCATACTCTGTTTATATATAGATGCAATGTTTACCTTATAATGATTTAAGTGCAGTTCTTGGCTACAGTCAAATAATTCTTATTAAAAAAATTGTAAACAACAAAAATAACCCATGGTGAAGAATATCATTTGTATTGGCTTGTCATGCTTCCTTGGTTCGTCTCAAGAATTCAATACATTTGCTGCTGTTAAACGGCTAAGAGTCTCTTCATTGCTAAGTAGATACTAGTACAAAAATAGTATCTGAGAATTCACTCGTTTCACTCTCTCTGTATTGCTAAAGTTCCTTTGGATTCAGCTGAACATTGATTCTTTGCTAAGAATGCCAAGGTGCATTGGGATTCTAATTCTGACTGTTTCAGATTACCCTGTGGGGTATTAAAAAAAATATTAAAGTATTTCAAAAGTGATATCTTCGGCTAATTTTTGTCAAGTTTGTTCACTGGTGATATCTCCTTCACTGCCACCATATTAGAATGAAAAACAAGGGAGAATGAGACTCAAAGCAAATTACACTATTTTCTTATGCCTGGGATACACAAATCATTTTGAGCTTCATGTTTCAACTAGCCAATTTTAAATACAACATATTTCTCATGTTATGAAAAATTCTGTTGCTTGTTGTGGTAATTAATGAAATGACCAGATCTTGGATCCCTAAAACCTCGAGTGAAGAGAGCATACAGAGGATGTAGTTGCCATCTAATCTAAAGATCTATTACAGTATATCCAAAATGCTGTCATTTAAGTCCAATAATTTCATATGTGTAATTATGCAATTGGCATTGTGGGGTCTTTTGCAGCAAAACCATGTTTTAATTGACAAACAATTTAATGGACATTTCTCACAAAAACAAACCACAGCACATTTTGATCCATAATTGACATCATTCTAAAATACCCCAGATTTTTAGTCATGGCCATGCTGGTTAGGAATTTCCAGGTATTCAAGCCTTGCTATCTGAGGTGAAATTTGGCCATTCAGCCCCTCAGCTCTTCCACTACTAATGCTAGGTTCTGATAGTCTGCCACAGACCTCATGGACCCGCTATGTTTTCTTGGATAGGATAGTATGCAATTGTTCACGTTTTCTGTCATTTTACACAGTTCCAAGGTTCAGGTGCAAAATTAAACTGGATCTGGAAGAAATAATTGCCCTAGTTTTTCCGGCAGACCTGACTCATGCATAATGTAGTTTGTTTCCTGACTCAGTACAGTTTGTAAGCTCATCTTAGCTATCGCTGCAGGAACCTCCAAACCTTGACTTTTTAGGAACAGAGTTAACCATCTGGTGATTGAAAAACCACTTGTTCATGAAGTTGTACTACTCAGGTAAATGGTTTAATTTGCTTTTTCCCAAATAGAAAGAACTAGACCTACAGCAAAATATAAAATACTGTTTCAATAACTAATACAAATTATTGTAAGCTTTTTCTGGGCAGTTTTCAAAACATACTAGAATTTCTGTAAACAGGTTTGGATAAGGATTGTATATTTCAAAGAATGTAGTAAGTGTAATGTCACAGGTGAAATGGGCAGTGTAGAAATTTACCAAATAAAAATAAAACGTGTCTGGCTTGAGATTTGCTCTGGCAGACTGTCAGAACCCAAAAATGAAAACTCCCACTTTAAGAGCTAGGCGTTAAAGTAAGAGAAACTGAATTCAGGATTTTAGCAACTTCATCTCAGCTTTCACACAAGATTTGTATTTTTATTACTGAGCTTTAGGCTGACAGTAGAATTGTTAATACAATTGGATGTTAATAGTGGATATGCTCTTTGCTTTATCATCAGTGTTTGAATTTTATCACGTCCATATTAAGAATTGTGAACTGTGGGGAGGTACAGGGCTAGTTAAAAGAATTATTATTTCATGCAGAAGGAGAAATTTGTAGGTGATTTGCAGTAAAGGGACTGTCAGTAAGGAACTCTCAACATTTCTTTACTATTTGTTTCTCTACAAAGGAACAAAAATTCAAGCGATGTTAAGGCAGGGAAGAATTTTATTTATAACATACTTTTCCAAGCCTCCCCCTCTTTTAATGATTACATTTTGTAGATAATAGTTTACTTTTTTAATTTTAGTTAGTAGCATAATAAAGATATCAGTTTTCTGTTGAAAATGGTGCTGGGATACACAGTGATGCCACCAGAGGGGGCAAGATCTCAGAACTCTGGATTCTCTTAAACTCAGGCATTTTCTGTCATGGTAACAGTTGTCTAGCGTCCAAGACTGAGTGTCTGAAATGAATTCCCTTCTCTGTGCAACCTAGATTTCCTTGTCTTCCTTCCTTAGCCAGTCTTGTCAAAGGAACAGTTCAATATAAAAGGGAGATAGAAGTATGAATTGTACCGCATCTCAGCAAATAGGGCTTAAAGAGTTTGAATATATATTTCTTTTGACTTAAGGCTTCAAAAAGTGAAAACTAACATCTGGCTTCTTAGGTTTTCTTGCTAATTACCCATTGCTTAGAATCCATAGATTCCCGGAAGATCTGGAACACATATAGCTGCTATTATTCTTTCTCCTCCTTTTCAGTCTTAAAAATAGTAGTCGACTTTCAACCACAATGAGGGACTGGAAAACTCATTGTTGAGTAGCGTGGTTGTTAAGCAAGACATCACATGAACATGACTTGCAACCTTTTGTGCTGGCTTCCTCATTGATCTTGCATGCTAGGAAAGTTGCAAATAGCAATCAGGCGATTGCAGGACACTGTGACTGTGATAAATGCACATGATTGCCAACTGCCCAAATCACAACCATATGACTATGGGTATGTGGCAATAGTTGTAAGTCTGAGGACTGGTCGTAGGTCACTTTTTCAGCACTGTTGTAACTTTAAATGGTCACTAAACAAAGAATCACAAGTGAGAACTACCTATAATGCCAATAGATACCAAGAGCCAAACATTTTGAAGTTTTTGGGAGATGTAACGAAGAATAGAAAAATCAAATACAGCTATGAAAATAACCAGGTTTTTAAAAATATCCAAGATATTTAAATGCTGACTGCATAGTGCAAGAAACAAACCAGAAAACACAGAAAACTTTAAATCCCTTTTTAGCTCAGCCACATCCATATCTGAAAGAGTCCATAGCCACATAATGGTAATTAAAACAAACCCTCTGCTAGCTACATAAATTCCTGCTTTTATGCCGCAATGGGTGGTGCTTTCCCAAGGTAATAAAATATCTTTGGGGAGAAAGCAAATTCACATTCCTATTTATAACAAGACCGTTAATTTTATTTTTTTATGCAAGACAGCATCTTTGGAATACTTCTAGCAGATTCACTATTTGAATGTAAAGAATTCTTGATTAGATTGCCTTGATTAGATTGCACTCTTTAAACTTGCACGTGACTGTAGGGCAGGGGTGTCAAACTCAAGGCCTGCGGGTTGCATCTGGCCCACGGGGTGCTTAGATCTGGCCCATGGGGCCGTCCTGGAAACAGTGAAGGATCACCCTATGGTGCACCTGCCAGTGAAAACAGAGGTCAGGAGGTTGCAATGGCCTCCAGCAACCCTCGGCCAGCACTCAGCCCATCTGAGCTCTGTTTTTTGGCAGAGGGTTGCAGGAGGCCATGACGAGTGATGTCGAGCTGGCCACGCCCACCCAGCCCCAAGGTCAAACACAATCCTGATGTCGCCCTCAATGAAATCGAGTTTGACACCCCTGCTCTAGGGTGATAACAAAATGACTCATTTGGTACTGAAACCCAGCTCTGCATATTATACAGGCTGTATCACAAATGTTCTGCTAGAATTAGAGTCAACCTCACAATAAGATCACCATGAGTTGCCCAAATTCCAGGGTCTTGCAATGATACAAGATTTTTTAAAAAATTATATGGTACTATGAGTCAAATGTAACAAAAGTTTCATCACAAAGATGAAATTTTACTGTCAGTCCTAGAATAAAGATATAATTACAAGAGCTCATCTTTATAATTCTTAGTTGCCCTCATATATACATTCTCACCAAACTAGAAATATATTCTAAAATAAAGCTGAAGGAGTGGAAGGAAGATGTAGGGCATGAATATCTGTTGATTTGATAGCTACGGTTTTCATTCTGCATTTGTATTTGAAGGCTTGCAGAGGGACCTTATAAAAATCTAAGATTCAGACCAGCTCAGCTTATAACCTTCCTTATTGAGCTTCCATTATACATAACAATCGTAATAATCATGCTGTTATATCTTTGTAGGATACAAATATACACTGACTTTGCATACATCTTAAACTCAGAATAAAATGGGCAAAATTTGGGATAGCTTCTTGCTCTCAGGGGCAAAATGGACACCTATCCTTTGCCCACTTGTTCAAAAGTTTAAGTTCTATTTCCAACATTGAGAACTCAACCATGTATCAAAAAGAGTTTTTAAAAAGGTATTTTTGCTTGTTCTTATAACACACTTTTGAAGTGGAAACAAATGATGGTGGTACTTGGGCTTAGTGTCTGAAGTCCTGCTCTGAAATTATGACCAGATTACTATCTTTCATCCAAACACGTCATCTTAGTGTCAGGAATGAGAGAATCTTTCATTTAACCATTTGCTCCCATTATTTCTTATCTCCCCTCCATACAAGTAACAAGGTCAGTGTATACCTCTTCTTTTCTGATTGGTGGAAGATCTGGATTTTGTTTTCAGGAATGCAAATCATTTCCTTTTGCTTTTAACTCTTCCTTTGAACAAAGTCTAGTCAACATGTCTGAAAACTTGCATTTAATTGCATTTTTCTGCATCCTCAAAACTAAACATAAATAGGAGAATAGTTTGATACATGACCAAACAAGTCATTTATCTATCTTTATAAGTTTCTTTGCCATAGGAATATAAATTAATGTGAGAGTAGCTGAAATCACTGGTTAATACCATACCCTTGTCTTTCTCTGCCTTATGCTTTTTCTCCTACTTAGAAGCAATGAGGTGTGGAAAATTTTTTATCCCCAGATAATTCCTCCCCATTGGTACTGCAAAATGGATTAGTCCTTCCTACATTAATGTTTCTACATTCCCTTTGAAGTACAGAGCAACTATATCCCCACTCCAATACCTACACTGACCCCACTACAGAAATAATTATATCCTATTCTCTTTTGCATCGGGTTTCAAATAAGCACAATCTCAAAAATGTTCATTATGATGCTTGGCCTAGATATATCTAATAGTATTTACTGTGTATCTTTTAAATGTCAGATATACCTACATTGCTCATCTTAATTTAAATTGCCTAGATCCTAGAATATTGACCATATCACAAACTGGCAATGACTTATCCTGAACTGCATATTTCCAACTTATGAAAATAGTATCCCATATGTTAAACTGAAACTTTGCTGATATTAAGGAATATTATGGGTTCTAATCTTTTGCAAAAGCTCAGTTATTGCACAAATGTAAATTTTTCCTTCTGGGTAATTTTCATTTGGCTGGCTGGCCAGAAAAAAAAATATTGTATTATGAAAACCTCAAAACTGCAATCACATAACATGAACATGTAGACGAGTAAACAAATCTATACTATAGTTTAGCTCATCTTTTGTGGCTTGTTCAATGATTGTTAAATAAACCATGAAGCATTATGATCTATGACCTAATAGTTTGTTTTTTGATATCCAAATTTCTAATTATTGGCACTGATATGTGGTATTTTTCTAAACCCAAATCATCTATAGGCCAGTGTACATATTTTGCAATGTGTGTCATCTTTTGATCCAAAAGTTGAACCTCTTAGAGATACTTTTACAAAAAAACCAGCAAAAAACTGTTTCAGTTAGTTATGAAATATGCTAGCTCCCCCTTCCCCTGCATTAATAAAGGGATAGAATCAACATCACATGGAGTGTTAGTACTTCTTTATAATGCCTTTGTAAGACCACACTTGGAATAGAAAAAAGATGTTGAGACTCTGGAAAGAGTGCAGGGAAGAGCAGCAAAGCGGCTAAAACATATGAAAACAGTTGTAGGAATTGGATATGTCTAGTCTAATGAAAATAAGAATTAGGGGTGGCATGATAGCAGTATTCAAATATTTGAGAGGCTGCCACAAAGAAGACGGAGTGAATCTATCCTCCAAAGCACCTGAAGGCAGAACCAGAAGCAATGGATGGGAACTACTCATGAAGAGAAGCAACCTTCAACTAAGTAGAAATTTCCTGACAGAACAATTAACTGATGGAACGGAATTGCCTCCAGAAGTTCTGTGTGCTCCATCACTGGAAGTTTTAAAGAAGAGATTGGACACCATTTGTCTGCAATGGTATAGGGTCATCTCCTTGAGCCAGAGATTGGGCTAGAAGACCTCCAAAGTTCCTTTCAACTCTGTTGTTCTGTTAGTTCACTTTACCAAAGTGGTACATTCTTACCACAATTTTTTTTTCTGCTGCAGGATTTTCTGCTTCAATTCAGGCACTATGGCAAATGTGAGTTTGACAGATACTATCCACTTTAGTTTCTCTCTGCCTCTCAATATTATAGGCTTTTAAGTTTCATCTAGGAGTGACAGGTTATTTTTTTTAGCATTTCTGAAATGCCATTAAAAAAAAACAAAGGTGAAAAAGAAAAGTTCTGGATGAAGCAGTAGACTAAAGCCCGAATAACTATAATCACAGCAATATTGGGTGAGTAAATACAACTACTATATGATAGTATAGTAGGGCAAAGGCTAGCATTTTTTGACAATACTCCTTTTGCTAATTTATGAAGGTGGGGGGAGATGCATTATGTTGATAATGGATAGTGCTTTTTCCAGGAGAGGCTGAAAAGGCAGGAAGGAAGACTCACTGAGAATCCTTTAATCTGTATCCCTTTCTTAATATACTCAAGCTCAGAAGATATCAAGTGGGATGAAAATTGCCTTGTCAGCCATTAAGAGCAAGTGCTTTGTGCTCTCAGTGAGAAGATCCAAATGATCTGTGCAGGGTTGGTAGAAAACATCAGAGAAAAACAGAGTTCATTGTAATATTAATCATATCAAATTAGCCTCCTGAAGCTTGTCTTTTGTAGCTATGGCAGTAACCAAACTTTGAAGGGAAACAGTCATGAAAGGGAAAATTCAGGCAAACATTAGAGGGCACCAAAGCAATACAGAACAATCTTAACATTTTGCTTCCATCTAGAGCTTGTCCAGGTTTTTGCAACCCAGATATTATAAGCCTAGAAATGTGATAATTATCAAATTAACGGGTAGATATTTAGGAGATTAAATGTAAGGTGTTAAGTGATCCCAATTAATTAAACACAGCCAAAGTATTGCTTTTTTATTAACAGTAAAAATTGTGATGAAAAGGTGGGGAGGGGGGGAATCACATTTAAATCTTAGACATGGCACAGATATGCATTTTCTTCCCCTTTCTCCCAGCTGCTTTTACGTATAATATTCTTTTCTCAGGATAAAACTGATGCAAGCATTAGATGCAGTGGCCAATGCTCTACAAAAGGATATGTACTTATTGGATTTGTTTGTTTGTTATTGTTGCTTTTACAGCATGTAATAAGCTTTTCTGAATTACCCCCTTGGATCTAATTAATTCATTACTTGATGTGAATTGATACTATTAATTATTGAGACAGAGCTAGGACTCAATAACAGGAAATAGGAAATGAAGTTGGCAGGTGGATATTTTCTCATATCCCAAAATGTAACATGGTCTATTTTTGTCCTCTAAACTTCTGGATGTCAATTAAATATCTTTTGCTCCACTGTGGAAAGCCTGAGGAAAAGAAGAAATTGAATTTTATCCTTATCTTTTGAGAAAAATCTAAGTTCTCCAGCTAGTTTCTCTCTCTTTCTCTCTTGCAACGTACAGGTTCTTGCTGGGTTGTGACCATTTTTCTGTCTGTCAGGCCTAAAAATGCTTTCCCTTGCTTTCTGTAGCTTTGAGATTAGATTAGTTCAATTCCCTTGGCTGCCTGCCTGATAAGGCATTGTGCAAGCAGCAGAGAGAGCAGGTGTCAAACTTTTTACTAAATCAGAGGTGTTTTTAACACATTCGCCCCTGCTCTGAAACTCTTGCATTGACTGTCCATTAGAAAAGTGTCTAGGGGTATGTGTGTGATAGCTTTCTTAATTGTACATGTCCTTCTAAGGATGTTTGTTTGATTCTTCTTTAAAAGGTGGTATTTTATCCGCTTACGCTTCTGGCTAAATTTGAACCACTATAGCAAATCTGTCAATTACTCAGAATGTAAGATACAGATGATGCTGTATCTCAGCAAAGGAAGGAGATTTTAGAATACAAGTGTTGCTATTTCCCTTATAGCCCATTCTAAATCCAGCTAAGATCCCTCCAAGATCTTGGTCAGTTCATAAGACTATATATTGTGACAGCTGTGACTGCTTACTCTTTCTGTCTTTTGAGGCAGGGAAAAGAAGCCACTGAATGTTTCAGGTATGGAGATGTGTAGAACTGGACTCAGAGAACATTCTGTCCTCCATATAAAATTAACAGTGTAGGATGACACTAAAGAATTTCAAAGACAACAGACTGTTCATGTCTCTGTTTAAATCTCCCAAGTTAATTGACTTCTGAACCTCTGCAGCTCACTGATCAACAATGATTTATATACAGCTAGTCCTTGATTTACAACTGTTAGTTTAGCTGTACTTTGAAATTACAGCATCACTGACAAAGTTATTCACAATTGGTCCTCGCACTTGCAACTGATGCAACATCCCTTGGGTCACATGTCCAGAATTAGAGTGCTTGGCAACTGGTCAGGTGATCACATCTGTGCTGTTCCCAGCTGCCTTTCAAAGAGCAAAGTCAATGGAGGAAGCCAGAATTGCTTAATGACTGTGTGATTCACTTAACTGCAACAATTCTCTTAACTGGGGTGAAAAATATCATGAAATCAGATGTGACCACCAGCTGAAATTCTGGTCCCAATTGTGGTCGTAGGCTGAGGACTACCCGTATGACATTCTTTCTCTGCATACTGCATACATATGCATATGCATATGGAAATTTGATGCAGGGATTAATAGATGATTTTTAAAAGCCAGTTGGAAAAATGAATTAATGATGTGATAGAGAACAGCACGAAAGGACATGAGAAGGATGGGAGACAGCCGCCAAGAAAATTAAAGTTTTAGAACAAAGGGGGCGAGTGTTTTCTGCCTGGGGGCTGCGCTGTAATTTCCCTCCTTGCTTGAGGGCTACAAAAAGCATGGAGAGGGGCATTGTGACATCATCAGAGTGGCAGGGCCAACATTGCTGGATGCTTCTCTGTGATTTGAGGTTTTATGGAATGAAATTGGTGCCTTGCTCCTTGCAAAGGAGTTTTCTTTCCTTACCATCCTTCACTGCAGCTCTCTCTTTATTTGTTTTGCTTGTCACGGCTTGAATACGGAAAGAAGACAAAGTCATTCTGCTACAGATTTCATTAATTTTCCTAAACACTGGGCAGCTCTATCTTCGTTTTACTCTGTAGGTAGAAACATCTCCCCTCCCTCTCTCCCTTACACTCTTTCATAAGCCTCAGTTTTTGGCTTTAGTCTTTGATAACATCTTTCCATGATTGGTTTCCTTTACGATAGTCTTCATTGAATATATATCCCGTGTTCCCTCTATTATAGAGCTCTCTTTAAAGTGTCAGCTCATTGAAGAGCTACTTTAGATCTACTTTTCCAGTCTTCAGTGGATGTTTTTATAGTTCTTGCTATAATGTATTCCAAAACCACTTGGGAATCTTCTCTTTGTGTTTCTGCCTTTTAATTTCCTAAACAGTTCTTTTCTCTTGAACAGGATTAAGACCAAGGCAGCAGATCCACATGTGTGACGGGGGGGGGGGGGGG